>PVJS01049220.1:0-14736 GCA_004027185.1 Glis glis | reverse complement strand
CTCTCTCTCTCTCTCTCTCTCTTTCTCCCTAGTGAGGCCCTCCGCAACTTCGTGAGACCTGGTTTCTAAAACAAAGCATAAAAAAAAATAGGGCCGGGGATGTAGCGCGGAGGTAGAATGCCCCTGCGTTCAATCCCCGGTACCGCAAAAAAAAAAAAAAATAGGGCTGGGGGTGTAGCTCGGAGGTAGAATGCCACTGGGTTCAATCCCCAGTACCACATTTAATTAATTAACTAATTAATTAATTAAAAAGCTTGTTCTTATGTAGTCCAACATGTTAAATGTGTGTTATCTCTAAGTACCGAGGTCATGAGTGATTTACATTTTCTTCTTCTACTTTATTTTTCATTACAAACATCTAAAAAGTTATTTTTAAGATGATTTTTATTAGGAATGTGTTTTCATGTAAAATATAGAATTTTATTCAGAATAGACTCATTGCAAATATAGAATCTAGCAAGATGATTCACAATATTTTTCTAGATAGAACCAGGCATAAGGTAACAGATTCACACACAATATGCTACTTTGATGTAGCAACATAAATCATTCACTGGAATTAAAACAGGCTTTAGGTGAATAGCTTGCTCCAAAGCACATGTGAATTTTCAATGATTTTTTTCTTAGTTTTTTATAATCTCATGATATTTATTCTCCACTCTGCCCCAGAGAGACAGCATGAAAACTGGGTTGTTTCTATACAATTTTTCTGCTTTTAAAATCCTATCGAATAGCAATGACTTCCATGTAGTTCAAGGTCTTTCTCTTTTTCTTTTGGCCTATGTAATGGTTTGGATTTGGGGTGCCCCCCAGCCCTCATGGAAATGGGGTGGCAATGTTAGAAGCAAATGGGGCTTTGTTGTAATCTCAGCAGTGGATAAATCCATTATAATGGATTTGTCTGGATGGTGGCCCAGGCCTGTAGGCTGTGGCTAGAGAAGGTGGGTCCCTGGGGCTGCAGCCTTGGGGATTATATATGGTTCCTCCTCCCCTTGAGCTCTCTCTTGCTTCCCTACTGCCATTCCCTGAGATCCATGGTCTCCAGCTTCGCATGGACTGAAACCCAATATCTCCAAGGAAAATTGCGAGCAGACACATCTTCCTCCCTCGATGTTACATGGTCAGTCTTTTAGATTATAGCTGCGAGAATGCTGACTAATGCAACCTATGATGTTTGTTTTCTTGGAAGGTGCTGCACAGGGAGAGCTCTTCCTCTCAACAAATGAAGTCCAGCGTCCTCATTCGCCTCCCCACTTCCTCCTTGAACATGGTTAACTCGTGCCACTACCATCATCAACTCCAGATGAGTTTCATTTCTCCTTATCAAGGTGGGGCAAAAATAAAGGCAATCAAGCGAAACCCTCAGGTTCAGATTTCCTCCATATTTCATGAAATCCATCAAACAAATGCCCAGATTATATTTCACAGTCAGATGAGCAAAAGCACACCTCTTCAGCTGCAGCCCCTTTCCAAGCGTACTCAAGGATGCCAAAATCAGAACCTACGGTTCAGGAGCTGCACACAGTTGCATCTTGTTTTGAGTTTTTGTTTGCAAACTGTCAGTAAGATCAGAATAAATTGCATGATATGCAGTCCAATACGTATATTCTTGAGCACATCTCAATGTATCCACCAAAAAATATTCATAGCTGCAGGTGTACAAAAAAAAAGGCAGAATTATGGCTTGATTTGCCTTGATAAGCATGGCAATTTTCTGTACACTTTTCATAAAGTGCTAATCAATTTCAGCTCAAAATAGACTGAAACACCCAACAGATTGCTGCCATAGTCCACAAATGTTTGTCATTTGTAAGCTGTGGCAATAATGTGAATTCTGAGGAGGGAAACTGCAACTGAACTATACCTTGTAAAAATTCCTTTCGTTTGCCTTGGAATAACCCCTGAAGAAACGTTAAGAATTATTTTGAAATCACATATGTTTGAAATTTCCGATCTTTTTTTCTATGACATCTAAGAGTTCTGCTTGTCACATAGCGATCATACATATCTATTGTAAATATGGTTATAAATAGATTATATTTAGGACTCAGTGTAACAATGACGTCAAGGAATCAGAGATCACATCTGTACTTGTTAATATCCTCTCAAATATAATGACAGACTTGAGCTCTATCACATACGACTTGGAATTGAATCATCACAGACTATTGCAATAAATTAATTTATTTGTCAATATATTTAATCATTAAATGTGGTGTCTTTTTTAAATGTTTTGTCAATATTCTAATCCTCCCATTATTGCTATTTCACAAGCACTCGGAGGTGCTAATATTCATACTAATGCACCTTTTTGATTAGCAGTGCTCCTGCCATATGAGTCACTCATCTGCCTGGGATGTCTTGCCAAGTACAAGTGCCAAAACTTCGCTGAGGATTGTCATCCTCCTACACAGGGAGCCTCTGCTCCAAACTGAGCAGAGACTTTCCCTTTTGTAAGTGTGAGCAACAATTGGGAATGACATTTAGATCTGGGTATGGAATGCTCTCCATGGAAAGGAGGAAATTAAATGAGAATAGATAACATTTCAAATTTTCACACCTTCTTCTTCTAAACTACAAAAGTGATAATATAATTTTTTAGGATAAAAACTACACAATTTGACTTTAGAGAAAAAAAAAGGAGTACTTAAAAGTTGTGACTTTAAGCAACTTCTGTGATCACCATCTGCCAAAAAAATTATTGCCAAAAGTAGTAGATACAGGCTCTGTAGTCAGAAAGTCTGAGTTCTCAAGTTGAATCTGTCATTTAGCATTGCCCTTGAACAAGTAACTTGCCCTTGCTACGCCTCAGTTTCCTCATTTATAAAAAGGGGATTCTAAGTGTAACTAACGCAGGATTAGCCTGATGATTAACTGAGATAATGCATGTGAAGCTCTTAAAAAACTAGGTTCTAGCCAATTCTCAATAAATGCCAGCTGCTCTTAGCATCATCTTCTGAAAGAGCAGTTCTAGACCCACAGTGTGAGCGTGATGATGAGTTAACTTATCCTACTTCCTATATGCGAAAGCCCAAGGGTTTATTCCCAGGTTTGGGTCCTCTTGCAGCGCATATACTAACCTTACATTCCAAGAGACAATAGTGTGTTTGGAAATCAAGTCCAATCTGCATGAGATTGAAAAGGACTTGGCTCAACGCTATCATCTATTAATCCAGATAAAATAAGGAAAAGCCAGGCATGGTGACACACTCCTGTAATCCTGGAGGTTGAGACAGGAGGATCACAGTTTTGAAGCCAGCCTCAACTTAGAGAGACCCAGTTTCCAAATAAAAAATAAAATAGGTCTGGGGGTATGGCGTGGAGGCAGAATGCCCCTGGGTTCAATCCCCAGCACTGCAAAAAAATAAAATAATAAAATAAAATAAAGGATGAAAAGAAGTGTGTGAGCCGGGCGTGGTGGCGCACGCTTGTAATCCCAGTACTTTGGGAGGCAGAGACCAGAGGATCTGGGTTCGCGGCCAGCCTCAGCTCTTTCGCTCTCTCTCTCTCTCTCTCTGTCTTTCTCTCTCTCTCTCTCTCTCTCTCTCTCTCTCTCTCTCCTTAGTGAGGCCCTCTGCAACTTCATGAGACCCGGTTTCAAAATAAAGTATAAAAAAATAGGGCCGGGGGCGTAGCGCGGAGGTAGAACGCCCCTGCGTTCAATCCCCGGTAGGTACCGCAAAAAAAAAAGAAGTGTGTGAAAGAAGTAAAACTCTTAAAAAGCGTGTGTTTTTTGCTCTCCTGCACAAATGGAAAACTGCCAACCTCAGTTTGTTCCAAACCTAATGCAGCAGGAGCTGGGCTCATTGATGAACAGTTTCCATGATTTCCTTCTCCTCACCTATTTGTGTCTCTGGAATTAAGCTAGATAATCACCTCTGCTCAGCCGTTTGTTTTTCGGGAACCACTGAGGAAAAAGTTTCCTTGTTCTGACCTTGACAAATTGAGTTTGAGGTTGTTTCAGGAGAGGAAATTCATTTTATTCAACCAACTAAAAAACAAAAACAATTCAGGGAAAACTTATTAATTTACTTAAAATACAGCAAGAAAAACACATTCTAAAACATCTTACATAATTACTAGAGTCCAAAGGAAAAAGGCTGGCTGCTCTGACTCTCAAGTCATTCACAATCTCCACACCAAGTACCTTCCTTTCCTCTCTTCTCTAGAACATTCCTATCTGTCAGTTGCTATGGAGCAAATCGATGTACAAAAGCAGTCAAAACAGAAACATATTCAAGTGAATTCAGGCTACTCAAATATACATATGTATTTAGAAGCAGTTGTTTCCCTGAGATCACAGAGGTGTTTGCCAGTTTCCCTTTGACACTCGATTAGATTTATGCATTTGTTTTTTTCTTCAAAATGCCAAAACAGCACAAGCAGTTGCTGAGATAAACTATCACTATATTCACTTTTCCAAAAACAATTTAAATACAAATCATAGATGAGAGCCACAAACTTTGGGCAAACCCAGACTCCCCCCACCCCAGTACTGGGGGTTGAACTGAGGGGCATTCTACCTACAAGGTACACCCCCAGTCCTATTTTTATTTTTTGTTTTGAAACAGGGTCTCACTACATTGCTGAGGCTGGCCTTGAATCTGCGATCCTCCTGTTTCAACCTCCCAAGGATTGGGATTACAGGCATGCGCTACCACGCCCAGCTCGAAGCCTGCTTTTACAAGTGGTTTTGATGCTGCTACATTTCTCTCATAATTGTAGGCACTCCCTCAAAGACAAACTTGTGGAACTTTAGCTAGATACTAAGTCAAAATTAGGTTCTAGAAGAGGTTACTGATTCAGAAAAACAGTATTCGTTATCATATTTTGCAGAGAGCAAAGCAAAATCACTACACGTACAAAAACCTTCATATGGAACAACTACTCCATATGCACTTGTGAGTTGATGTGAATAATCTTCACTTCAAAGGACATTTTTTTCAACTCTCATGAGGATTTTTATTAAATAAATCAGGGCTGGGATGTAGGTCAGTGGTAAAGTGCAGGCCTGGCATGCCCTGGGTTCAATCCCCAACACCAAAACCAAAAAGCAAACAAACAAAATAAGACCCTAAATCTTCAAGGCTCACTAAATCTTTCTAAATGTACTTAATATATACAACTTTTTAAAATCTTTCCTAAATCTAAAAAAACACTTCCTGAATGCTCTATTCTTGATGAAGGTGTTCATCTTCATTTCCGTGGCTCATCTGTAGCTGTAAAAACTTACACAAATGGCCAGGCATGGTGGCACACAATTGCAATCCCAGTGACTCGGAGGCTGAATCAGGAGGATCATAAGTTCAAGGTCACCCTAGACAATTTAGGAAGATGTGTCTCATAATAAAGTTTTCAAAGGGCTGGGGATGTGACTGAGTGGTAAAATGCCCCTGGGTTCAATCCCCAGTATTGCCAAAGGAAAAAAATACATAAATAAGAACTCTATGTGGTCAATGGTAATAATGTATTATCCATTACTGTGGCACCTTATCTTGAACACAGATGCACTAGAAGATTCTCTGATAACTAACATATGGATACATTATTTTCTAGTTTGTTTTAATATGATGCTTGTAATTATTTCTGTAACAAAATGGACAACATCTGTCCTTTCGTCAATAATTTAAATCTGGGCTCTGGGATGTAGCTCAGTGGTACAGCACTTGCCTAGCACGTGGGAGAAAGCCGTGCGTGGAATCCCCAGCACCACAAATAAAGAAAATAAGTTAATTAAAGGACATTTGTTGTAAATATTGGTTTTAAAGGTGGCTGAGTAGTATGGCTTGGATGTGTAATGCCCCCAAAGGCTCCTGTGCTGAAGGCTGGGTCTCCGATGCAGCAGTGTTCAGAGGCGGGTGTGGGGTGAGAGGTTTGGGGAGAGACTGGACCATGAGGGCTCTGACCTCATCAGTGAAACCATAATTTGATGGCATTATTGGAGGTGGTAGAAACTGTACCAAGTGGAGCACTGTTGGAGGAAACAGGTCACTGGGAGAGTGTCCTGGGCCCTGTCCCCCTCTCTCTCTACTTCATTGGCACCATGGGCTGAGAGGCTTGTCTCTACCACGCCCTTCTGCCATGAGGTTTCAGCCTTGGAGCCAGCTGATCATGGACTGAACCTCAGAAATCATGAGTCAAAATTAATCTTTCTTCCTCTGTTGTTTTTCTCAGCAATGGTCTTTTGTCCCAGCAATGCAAAGCTGACCAATACACTGAACAGATGCATTTCTGCCATTTCTTTTAGTCACTAGGAGTATACTCACCCCAGAAATAAGTAAGAGAAAAACACTTTAAAAGGAGATAAATTATTAGATTATGTTCATATTAAAGTTAACCTTAATTTTATAAGATAGATATTATAAAATGTATGCATGTATGATGTTCATACCCTGACATATATCAAAATGTATAATTACAATTTACAATGTACCAATAAATGAACATAAAAAGTTAAAAAAAAATATATACAATAAGAGAGCTGGGCTTGGTGCATATGCCTGTAAGCCCAGTACTTGGGAGGCTGAGACAGGAGGATTGCAGGTTCGAGGCCAGTCCCAGTAACTTAGTGAGGCCCTGTTTCCAAATAAAAAATAAAATAGGACTTGGGGTGTTGGGGGTGTAGCTCAGAGGTAGAATGTCCCTGGGTTCAATCCCAAGTACCAGAAAATATATATATGATAAAATACAAGTTCTGTTAATAAAGAGCATACATATACATATATATATGAAATTACATGCACACAAGAATTTATTATCTAATTTGTTTTCACCACAGCATCTGTTCCAAAGATTGAGTACTACTATGAAAAAACTCTTTTCTGCATTCACAGACCAAGTTCATAGTTATTTCATATATTTTTAAGATTTGTTTGCTATAATTTTAATATTTTTAGCAAATGTAACTGACATATATATTAAAATATACTTCCATTGCTTGGTAGTACACATAGTAAAATCTGCATATATCCTGACTTAACAAAGGTGTTTTGTAATCTCACATGTTTTGGTTGTGAGTTTTAGCTAATATTCATAGAGGAAAAAATAGGAAACCAATGATGAAATGATAAGTATATTGATTACTTATACCTGCAAAAAATTTTACTCTGAGTCACTGAATTTATCTTAGGCAAACCTCTGAACTTTCCTAAGCCTTGGCTTTTATATTTATAAAATGGAAATAATAATGTTTTTCTGAGAGAGAGATAATGGGGTGAGTGTCCCCAAAATCCCAGATAGTAGAATGTCTTATTATTGCTAAGGCTCAGGAATAATAAGAAAAACATGCTTATAAGATGATGTCAATAGAAGAGGAGTGCATTAAATAGTGCGTAGGACATAATTAACAGATGAGTCAATAGTGTGCATGCATGTGGACAGAGTCTAGTTATCCAGATGAACACACAAAAACAGGTAATTTATCAGATGGCAAAATTGCACATATTTTCCTTTACTTATTTCGGTTATTGTTGGTATAACATTGTTTGTGCTATGCATTTTAAATGAAAATTATGACAGCCTTGACAAAAGAAGTATAAGAATTAATTATTGTGTTGTGTTCTTTCCAACAAATGGCATGTTTAAAGATAAGCAATTTATCTCCTCACCAAAGGCAAATAACAATTTACTTTAGGTTGAGTGCATTTATGCACTGCTGATGTCCATTTAAACAACATTATAATGTTTACAGTATCATAAGGGAAAGTTTTAAAAAACCTTCTTGGTTTTTTTTCAATTTTTTCTTTGCATATCCATCAATTCATAACTAGTTCTTGCTCCAATAACCTTGTTTTAATTAATATAGAATTTCACATTTCCCTATGTTATGGTTTGGGTCTGGACTGTCCCCCAAACGGCTCACGTGTTGAAAGCATATACCCACTGAAGCGAGGTTCAGAGCCTCCGAGCCAGCCATGGCTGGAAGCAGTGGATCACTGGGGTGTGGTATTGAGGACCATTTCTGTTTCTGGTTGCTTCCTAACACTCTGCTTCCAGCAGCCATGACTGAGAGTAGATTTTCTCTACCACACACTCTACCATCACAGTTCCTGCCTTGGAGCCAGCCAACCATGAACTGAACCTCTAAAACTGTGGGCCAAATAAACATTTCCTCCTCTACGTTGTGCTTGTCAGGCACTTGGTCACAAGCCAGAAAGGCTGACTAAAACACCCTACTTAATACTTGCTTTCATTTTCTATGATAGCTGTTTCAAACCTTCTCCGTGATCTTCAAACTTTCAAATCCATCCCCTCCTACCTCTCTCTTATGGCAAAAATAGTAGACTATCAGCACTTTCGTGTGTGTTGATTTCCTGAGCCCAATTCTAAAAGAGTAAGAAGAGGATCAAGGGACTCCAGCAAACATAAGTTATTTCCAGGAGCAGAAATCTGACTCAGGGAACCCAAATATTTTATGATGGGGAGTAAATATGCCTGCCCTTGGCTCCAGAAGTAGAGGCACACTATTTCTATCCCCCCAGGTTATTGGCTATTCAAACATCCTTGAAAAGATAGTCTGGAACAAAGGCAGTCAGTAGCAGAAATACAGAGACCCATGGAGAACTGTCTCACTACATGTGGTTCCATTTGTATCTTACTTTTGGAAAAGGGAAGCCAGGAGAATAAAGATCAGGTCAGTGAAAACTAGGCATCAGGGTGAGGGGAAGACCTGACTAAACAGAGGGAATCTGGGGGTGTGACTGGGCTTTTCTGTATCCTGGTTTTGATGATGGGTACGCATAGCGATACAAATACTGAAACTCATATAACTGCATACCCCATAAAGTAAATTTTACTGTAAATCCAATTCTAAATTTATAAACAGCACAGACAGGAAGAGAAAAAATAGAATTTCATCAAATTTTTTAAATGTTGTGCATTAAAAGACACTGACATTAACAAGAGAGTAAAAGACAACACATCGGTTGGGTTTTCAAGGAAAATATTTGCAAGTTGTATGTATAGAAAGGGGCTAGAATTCAAAATATGTTTTTAAAACTCCAACTCAACCACAAAAAGGCAAACAACTCAATAAAAAATAACAAAAAGAGAGGTGGACGTGGTGGTGCATGCTTGTAATCCCAGTACTTGGGAGGCTGAGACCGGAGGATCGCAGGTTCACAGCCAGCCTCAGCTACCTGGTAAGGCCCTCCACAACTTAGTGAGACCCTGTTTCCAAATAAAGAATAAAAAATAGGGCTGGGGGTGGAGCTCAGAGGTAGAATGCCCCTGGGTTCAACCCCCCAGTACCGCAAAAAATAAAAATAAATAAGAAAAAGAAAAACAAAAAGGACTTGAACAGACATTTCTTCAAAGATAAGCAAATGGACAACAAACATGAAAGAATGCTCAGCCTCATCAGTCACTAGAGAAATGCATAGAAGCCAAAACGAGTTGTGACTTCACATCCACTCGGATGGCTATTATAACACAACAGAGAATGAGCAGGTTTTGGCAGAAGGTGGAGAAACTGGCACTGTGACACACTACTGGTGAGAATGTAAAATGTTGGAACTACTGTGGAAAAGAGCTTGGCATATTCTCAAAAAGTTAAACATAAAATTACCATATGGTCAGCAATTCCAGTCCTAGGTATAGTGAAATTAATTGAAAACAGGGATTCAAACAAATATCCCAATGGCCACAGCAGCATTATTCATATTAGCTAAAAGGAAGGAACAACCCACGTGTCTACAGATGAGTTTATAGACCAATTATGGTATATACGTAAAGGGAATATTATTCAACTACATAAAGGAATGAAGTTCTGATATATGCCACAACACAGGTGAGCCTTGAAAACATTATGCTAAGTGAAATAAACCAGACCAAAAAGACAAATATGTATGATTCTGCTTATATGAACTATTTAAAAGAGCAGATTCATGATGATAGCAAAAATACAGAAATAAAAGAGAAGGAAGGAAGGAAGGAAGGAAGGAAGGAAGGGAGGGAGGGAGGGAGGGAGGGAGGGAGGGAGGGAGGGAGGAAAGGATGGATTATCAGGGTCTGGGGCTAGTAGGGAATGGGAAGTGCTTAATGGGTATAAAGTTTCTGTAGGGGGTGATTAAAAAAAGTTCTGAAGCTAGAAAATGGTGCTTGCTGTGCAACATTGGGAATATACTTAATGCCACTGAATTGTACCTTAAAATGATTAAAGTAGTAAATTTATGTCAGTATATTTGACCACAATGTAAAAGTACCTAACAGTTAAAAACCTCCTTAACCCAAAATTCCTCTCCAGGCTAATATTTTTTCTACTCTACTCTCCTCCTTATGGTAAAAATTCTTGAAAAGGCTGTCTTTATGTTTGCCTTCACTCCTCCTCTAACTCAGCAACCCACCTCCTCCCAGTTGGGGCCCCACAACCACCCTGACATGGTTTCCACCGGGCGCCACCCAGCACCTGGCTATCACAGCCTTCCCTACTGTGTCTCTGACTACCACCTCATTCCCAAAATACCCCGTTCTCTTGGTTTCTTGGAAGGACCCTGTAGGTTTTCCTCCTCCCTCAGAACCACTCAATTTTGCTTTTTTGTTTTTTTTTTTTTCTGTTTTGCTGATGGTTTGCTTTAGTTAGGTATGACTGTGGGCTATTTGTCTACTTTTTTAAATACTTTTTTTTTGCGTTACTGGGGATGGAACCCAGGGGCATTCTACCTCAGAGCTACACCCCCAGCCCTATTTTTATTCTTTATTTTGAAACAGGGTCTCACTAAGTTGCGGAGGGCCTCACTAAATAGCTGAGGCTGGCCGTGAACCTGTGATCCTCTGGTCTCAGCCTCCCAAGTACTGGGATTACAAGCATGCACCACCACACCCAGCTTAAATACTTTTACTGGTGTACTGTCATTACACATCATAGTGAGATTCAAAGTCAGAAACATACATGCACACAGCTCTTGGTGTATTTCCCTCCACATCCTACCCTGCTCACTCCTCTTCACCCACCACCATCACCACCCCCATACATGGGATTATAGACATAGCATTATTTGAACTGTTTGCTTCCTCAAGCCAAGTTTTTCCCTCTCCACCTCCCTCCCCCAATCCCTTTCCACTATTCCACTGGTCTCTCTCCTCATTTATCTGAAGTCCCTTTTGTTTCCCATTTTTCTCTCTAGCTTCCACATATGAGAGAAAACATATGACCCTTGACTTTCTGAGACTGGCTGATCTCAGCATAATATTCTCTAGTTCCACCCATTTTCCTGCAATGACATAATTATGTTATTCTTTATGGCTAAATAAAATTCCAGTGTGTCCTCCTCTGCTAATTCTTCAACTTTTATCCCTAGGTTCCATTTTTGGACCTCTTTTGGTCCCATCCCACGGACTTCACTAGGCATATCCATCCCCTCTCCCAAAACCTCGATTCAAACATGAGTTTCTCAAAAACAACACCTCCTTTTCTGTTCTTACTGCAAGGAACAGCTCCACCGTGCATTCAGTAATCCAAGCCATAATTCCAAACTTTACTTTTCCCTCTCCCCTCCTTGAAGAAGCTATTACTTCTTCCATAAAGTCTTCCCCAAAAACAGAAACTCTGAAATCCTAAAACTTTCTACTTTTTTTCATCAGGCACTCTTTCTCCCTTTCACAGTCTTTATGGCACTTCATTGTAATTTCCCGGTGACTTGTTACTCTTCCCCACCTCCAAAACCAATTGATTTTAGACCGCTTAAGGACAAGACTTTACTTACTTATTGTTATATATTAGAACTCAGCCCAGTCCCTTACACAACAGTATAAAATTGATAAATATTTGAATAATAGCTTTCTGGATTATTAATTGATAATCATGAAAGCAAAGGAGCTGTTAAATAGATTTTGGACATGGTGAGTTCAGTTATGAATTACTCTAAAAATAATAGTTTATTATGTCCAATGTTTTCCATCAAACATAAGAAAAATAAAACAATTTAGGGACAAGTAACTTGTCAATGAACTTTAATAATGTATATTTTCTTGTATATTTCCAGGTGATCCCTAATCATGTACCATAGCATAACTCTACTAAAGACCTAAAGACTAGCCTTAGATATTTATTCCATAGAAACAATTACGGTAAAAATAAAAAAGCTTCTGTCAAAATTACCCTAAAACTTGTGTTTTCTCTCTACTTTCTTTTTTATAATAAAACACATATAAAGTTTGCCATCTTAACCATTATTATGTGTAAAGCTCAGTAGTGTTAAGCATATTCACATTACTGTGCAACCAATTTCTGAAACTTTTCCACCTTGCAAAACTCAAAACTCTATACCCATCATACAGTGACTCCCCATTTTCCCTCTCCCCAGGCCCTGACAACCACCACGTCACTTTCTGTTTCTCTGAATTTAATTGTACTAGATACCTCCCTTGTAAGTGGAATGCCTTTTTGTGACTGGCTTCTCTAAACTTTGCGTAATACCCTCCAGGTTCATCCATGGTGTCATAATTTTCTTCCTTTTTAAGGTTTAATCATATTCCATTGTGTGTATATGTGTTTATGTCCTTGGGTATATTTTATCCATTCATCCACCAATGAAACTTGGGTTGCTTCTACCTCTTGACTCCTACATCCATGTCTCCAGTTTCTATTAATAACAAAATTTTAAGATAACATCACAACACTTAAATATAAAGAATTAAAATTTTACAGAAAAAGAAGTGCTGAACTCTGTGTGTATATATATTGCTTTTCTATATACATTATTTTTAGATGAAATTTTATCCTTGTGACTCACACTTCCACTAACAGACATATGTTTAACACAATCCAAACATCATGTCTGTTCTAAAAATGAATATTCATTCACTTTATTGACAAAGTAGCTCTCTCTAGCTCCATTTAGAAGGAACTTACTTTGGGAAAAGACTTGTTTACTGATTTCTGAGTTATGTTTGATTGACATATCATAAAGTACTTTATTGCATACATGAATATGTAAATGACTACTAGTCCTTCGGGGACAGACCTAAGATCTGCCACCTAAATTTGCACAGTCCAGAGACAACCTCCCCCCTACGAAGATTGGGAACAAAGACGAAAAAAAAAAGAATAAATTCAGAACACAAACCACAATTACGAAATGTAAGCAATCTGTCTTTACTCACTGCTCCCAGATGCATCATTGTCAGTATCTGACCCCGTTAGGTAGCTGATAAGAGGATTTTGAAGGCCAGCAGATTTTATTTTTAACCTCCCCCATATGGTTGACCTTCTCGTTTCGATGTGAGCATCATCTACAGAGACGATCATCAAATGGCAGCTCCTACCCTAAAATGTTTGGGTAATTTGGTCAACTCAAAAGTGATGTTCAGTTAAAGAACAGTGGGTGCAGCATGATCTCCTTTGTCCTTGAAAATCTGTAGTATAAATACATTTCCGAAGGTCTGTGGGGCCACAGACAAAAACGTCGCTAGTAAGATTTTCAATCACTTAAGTTATCTAATGCAAATATATATGATAATTAATATCTCAACTTCAAAAGAAAGCTAATAACATTTCATAAAAAATACTAGTGTGTTGGTGTGTTAATATTTCAAGTCTAATATAAGCAATACTAACAATCACTTAATATGTCATATTTCTCAAAATTAAAAGGGATACAAATTATAATATCCAAAATTTATGGCCCATAGTTTAATTTTTTCATGAACTTCAAAAATAAAGACAAAAAGATAATTTTCCACATATGAAAACTTTGCATATAAAAATAGAAAATAAAATTATCCATCCATCCATCCATTCATTCACCAAACATTTAATAGACACCTACTTGCCACAAAGATTCAAAGATATATTTTAAAAAGGAGACAAGAAATCCAGTCTCGACAATCATGCATGAAGTCCTGTCAGGTGACAAAGGCAGATGCCAGCCTATGATTAAAACACCTAAGTGGGTCACTGGGTGGGCAAGGGACAGAGGCTGGGGGTGCAGACTGGACCAAGCATAGACCTCTTCCCTGGGAAGTCAGAGGCATCCCACAAAGAGGTGAGTTAGTTAAATCTTGAAAATGAGTAAAAACTCACCTGGGGCTGAGCTCATGATTTGCCTAGGTGACCTGACATTCTCTGGGCAAAAGGAGTGAAGCTGGACAAAGGTACAGAGACCAGCAAAAATTGATAAAACCTACTTTTCTTTGTAGGCTCTATTCCCCAGTCCTGAGAAAATGAAATGTATAGCTTTATTCATTTCAATGATATGATCCTGCAGTGGGCACTGCCATTCCAAAGGCAAAACTGTGTGATTCTGTTGACATTTATGATCTCTGACTCATCCAGAGAACACCATATTTTTTTACCTAAATGGCTCTCCATTTATGTTCCTTTATAATTTCCTTTTCCTCAGAACTTAGGAACTGTACCATATTCCAATTATAAAACCAAAGGGCAATTTTAGGTATTTACCTGGGACAAGTGTAAAAATAATCAAAACTAAAAATTGCCTTATATCCTAGCAAAATTTGAATTAGAATAGCATTTAGCAGGGTTAAGGGAAACTCCCTTTTCCTTAAGCAGAGAAAATTAAGTAAAAATACACTTTTTTCTGATACAATTATTGGAGCAAATCTATAGAATACCTGAGGTACGAGAAAACTTACTCTGCTGTCTATACAATGCAACTTCAGCCAGGCGTGGTGGTGCACGCTTGTAATCCCAGTACTTTGGGAGACAGAGACCAGAGGATCCGGGTTCGCGGCCAGCCTCAGCTCTCTCGCTCTCTCTCTCTCTCTCTCTCTCTCCCT
>PVJS01049219.1:0-14736 GCA_004027185.1 Glis glis | reverse complement strand
TTTTTTTTTTTTTGCAGTACCGGGGATTGAACGCAGAGGCGTTCTACCTCCGCGCTACATCCCCGGCCCTATTTTTTATGCTTTTTATTTTGAAACCGAGTCTCACGAGGTTGCGGAGGGCCTCACTAAGGAGAGAGAGAGAGAGAAAGAGAGAGAGAGAGAGAGAGAGAGAGAGACAGAGTGAGAGCTGAGGCTGGCCGTGAACCTGGATCCTCCGGTCTCCGCCTCCCAAAGTACTGGGATTACAAGCGTGCGCCACCACGCCCGGCCCCATCTATTCATCTTTACAGCATCAACGAAATATTTATTCATGGCCTAACATTTTATAGACAATGTGCTAAATTTTTGTGATCTAAAAAATGAAGCAAAACAGAAATGTATCCCAAGGAATGCATCTTTTGTTGATTAATCAAAGATATAAATTATTAAAATATAGTCAAGTTTGTGAAAATAGATAAATATTAGGTACAGTGGTGATAACAGTAACAAAAATTTATATAGGTCTGATCCATGCCAGCCAATCATTTAAGCAACTTATGCTTAGTTTTTACAGTGTCACATATGAGGCAAGTACTAGGATTATTTTTCCCACTTTACAGATGGGAAACAGAAGTATAGGAAGTTAGTTGTGAAACATTGCTCAATGTGTTCCAGGTCCATGGAGAGGAATTGCTTCTCACAGTGCGGGGATTGAGATCTCTCAGAGTGAGGTTAGCTCCCGAATATAGTTATGAAGGATCCCTGTGCGTCACGCCTGTGGCTGGTCCTTTTCAAATCATGCCCTTATGGAAGAACCTTTTTATCTAGAATATCCAGAATATTGCTTGTACTGCTAAGGAAGGCAGCAATGGACACTAGTCTTAGCCTCACAATACCATTCCCAGTTACCTGTATGTCATGATCAGTCATTGATTTTCAAAGTCTGTTCACCAGCTGACCAATTTCTCTGCTTTCTCCCTTTAATGAATACCAAAGCATGAAGCCTCTATCCACACACCACATATCAGGAACCCAAAGAAGCAGAGGCCAGAGCTACCACCAGGTGTCCAGGTACTCCAGCTGACAGGCCACAGACATCTTGGATGGCTCCCATCCCTCCCTGTCCCAGTTTCTTTTTTTTTTTTTTGCGGTACTGGGGATTGAACCCAGGGACGTTCTACCGCGCTACACCCCCGGCCCTATTTTTTATACTTTATTTTGAAACCGGGTCTCACAAAGTTGCGGAGAGCCTCACTAGGTAGAGAGAGAGAGAGAGAGAGACAGGGAGAGAGAGAGAGAGAGAGAGAGAGAGAGAGAGCTGAGGCTGGCCGCGAACCCGGATCCTCCGGTCTCTGCCTCCCAAAGTACTGGGATTACAAGCGTGCGCCACCATGCCCGGCCTGTCCCAGTTTCTGACTCAGGAGTTGTTAAAGAAACCTGTCCTGCAATTCACTCAGGGAAAAAACCAAACCCAAACAAAACAAAACACACTGAGGAAAGTTACTATTTAGCTTGTATATGTGAAATTTAATGTGGTATATGTGAAAATAAGATGAATTTTATGAGTTTTAAAATATGTGCCCAGCATGGTGGTACACACCTATAATCCCAGTACTTGGGAGACTGAGACAGGAGAATGGCAGGTTTGAGGCCAACCTCAGCAACTTAGTGAGATGCTCAGCAACTGAGACTCTTTAAAAAAAATAGGACTGGGGGTGTAGCTCAGAGGTAGAATGTCTCTGTGTTCAATCTTTAGTACCCCCCAGATATTACATAAACTATTTTTCACCTAAAATAATTAGAGAATGATTATGCCTAGTGTTTTTGGGAATGTAAGGAAATGAGTTCACTTATTCCAGTTGTAAGGTTGTAAATTGGCATGACTTTGGGGGAAGGAAAAGTGTATATATCCTGACATAATAAACTATAATAGATATGCATAAAGATAAGTCAACAGCTGTTAATTACAGACACTTTATTGTTAAGAAAAACACTATAAAAGTTTTCCTGGTACTAGGGGATTGGCCTGATGACTTATGTTATCTCTAAACAAAAGGATACTATGTAGCCATTGAACATCACATTATGGAAGACTGTTTATTGAAACAGGGAAATGTTGAAAAGATATTTGGTTTTGAGTGAGTGAAAGAACAGGCTGTAAAATGATATATGCAGCATACCATTTTTATGAAGAAAGATAAGTGTACATATGTATATAATGCAAAAGTGTACGGATGTACAATTCTACATATGTATAAATATGCACATATGTATATCTATAATCACATTATAGAAGATTATAGACTATCATTTTACTAGTGATGAAATTTATTAGAACTTAAAAAATTTATTTTCTGCGGTTAGCATGCATCGTGTCATTAGAAAAGTCACTACTTATTATATAGATTAATACTAGGTAGAGAGCAAGAAATTCAGGTAAAATACCTTACTCTTTCCTCAGAAAATCACTTATCATTACTATTTTTCAGTGAACCTGCTCCTTCTCACTCATATTTGATCTGTACTTTGCCCCCACTAGTTACTTGTACCTTGGCTAATGCCTCCCTTAAGGTTTTCATTCAGGGTTATGATAGTTTTCTTAATTCGACTAGTCTATGCTATTATTATCATTTTCACACAGGAGAACAGAGCTTGGGTCTCACAATTAACAGAGGGGTAGTGGTTTGACATTGGAGTTCATTTTATTTCATTATTATTGAAGGTCAGAGGTCATCATGTCCTAGTGCCTAAGCGGAACTACTATATTGTCCTCCAGTATTTAAAAAGCATAAGATTTTTCAGATTAAAACTCACATTTTGTAAACAAATAGGTCTTAAAATGTAGAATTTTAATTGTCATCAGACAATGACTGGCTGGAGATGAGTAGCCACTGTCCTCTGCGACTAGGCATATGGCTCCGGTTAACCATGGCTTCCAGCATCCCTTATTTTACCTTATACCTGGCTCACATTCCTTGTTAAATTCATAGGCATTTTTGTTTTCTATCCCTTTTTGGATCATCATCCCTATTTTTACCATATTTAAAGATAAAGATGAAAGAATTGATAAATGGATATTCTTTTTACCATCTTAAGTGAAATCATCCAGGTGACAATTGATCTTCTAATTTAAGAATATATTTCTACTTTATTTCCCCAAAAAGATGAGGGGAGAGAAAGGGAGAGAGCGAGAGGGAGGGAGGGAGGGAGGAAGAGAGAGAGAAAGAGAGAGAGAGAGAATAAGAAAGGAGTTTATCAGAGGAACACATGTAAAGTCAAGAAACTTAGTAATCAAAAGATTTTTTTTCTGGTTTACAACTTTGTCGATGCCCATACAAGATTACTTTATTTCTATTAAAACGGTTCGATATTAATTCAGTTTTTGCTTTAGAGTAAATAATTGAGGCTTCTTTCCAACCGCCTCTGGGGATAGGAGCAGAAAAACAATGAAACATTAAAAGGCACCCCGCTTTGAAAATTTATAGAAATCTAAAAGCAGCAAAGCAGACTATCTGGGAATCCTACACGGGGGCAATGATGCTCCGGCCTGTTAGGACACAAGGCATCAACCAACATGCAATTAAAACATAAAACCTGCGAGGAGGCAAAGAGGGAGAATAAAAGCCTATTACAATGATCCTAAGAGTTAAGGCTCTTGCCAGCAGAGCCATCTGTCAAGAGATTACGGAGAAGGAGATTTCTGCAGGAATTTTCCCTTGGGACCAGATGAGGTGCCAAGAAAAGGTGTGTGGCATCAGGAGTGAGGACAAACTCTGAGAGACTTCCACCCTGCTTATCACAGGCAGAGAGGGACCATCCACCCAGTGGTGCTCAGGGCAGAGAAAGAGACAGGAGAGTCTCTGTGTTGCTTTTGCCCAGAGAACTGAGGTCGTATTGAGAAGAGTTTGTGACAACAAATCCCTGCTAAGGTAAGTTAAATTTTAATGTGATGCAATCTTAAAATTTCCCCTAATTCAAAGACAATAAATAATTTATTCAACTTTTTATACTAAGAGCACCAATCAAAATGAATGTTAAGTTTGAGTCAAATTGCAGGAGATGATAAAAAAATACTTGAGCAAGAAAAGAGTAGAATGTCATTTATTTTGAACTGAAATCTTTAGAATTTGTGAAAATACTCCACATTATTTGGATGAAACGTTCTAATATGTTATTTTCACTTATTTCTTCAGAGTAAATGCTAGCTATAAAGTAATCAAGATAAACTCTTGAATATTTGCCTCTAGAGAATTAAGTTCATTCCATGCTGTGAAATAATTAAAAACCATATGACCATGAAAGTTACAGAGTTAATAATAAGGACACACATTTCAGAAAGTTCCTAGAGTCATGTCAGGAAATGATACTTTAATAATTCCAGATAAACTTTAGATCATATACCCTGAATTGTGTTTCTGTGTTGTAATATTTTGTATTTTTAACAATACAATTATTCCTCATTATCTTTGGTGAATGATGTTAGTCTGTCTTTAAGATAAAAATGTTGATTACATGGTAGAATAAAATACCACAGAATTATCTTCATTATTAGATAAATATCATGCATTTCTTTCTATCATAGTTTTAAGGCAAAAACGAGAGAACTATCTCTCTAAATTAAAATATATAAGGTCATTAGAAGGCATGTCTCATAATAATTTAGCAAATGTTTTTAACCCTGTAATATTGATAAGACAGCATTAATCAGAAATTGGGATTAAAGCTTTCTTTCATTTTATTTATTTTTCATTGGCAAATAAAATTGTATGTATTTATTGTGTACAACATGATGCTTTAAAGTATATATACATTGCGAAGTGGTTAAACCTAGCTAATTAACAAATGTGTTACTACATCACATTAACTATTGTCTCCAAGCTGTATAATAGAACTTTTGAACTTATTTTTCCTAACTATACTTATGTTTTGTCTTCATCAAATAGAGACATAATGCTTAACTCATTGGTTACTTAGAAAGGTGGGAATGAGCAGACATAAATATAATTTCTAAACAGGTGCAAAACATAATCTTAACTACTGGGAAAGAGTGATCACAGAGATCCAGTGTGCATGCTGGCGCTGTGCCCATATCAGGTTATTGTGTCTGTAATTGGAGAGAAATTATCCTGTGAATTTAAGTCAGGTTATTCTGTGAATTCAATTAGAGTGGACAATTAATTTTAATAACCCAAGCTTTGGGATCTTACTTCCTTCCTCTCCTACAAATGAACAGTTTTTCCCAAATTATCAGGATATTGTTTAAATTCTACTTTGTATTTAATTTTTTTCTATTTGCTTGTTCATTCAAGCAGTACTTAGTGAGTTAAGTCTTGCTTAACTCACTAAGACTGCGGGCTATGCAAGAGTACTCAATGGATATGGACCCCGCTCTCAGTGGGCTTACACTCCATTACACTGTGCATAGTATTCCTTCAGCATCAAGCAACTTAAAATATAGAATTTAAATATTACTTCATCAACACGATTTTAAGGTTTATAGAAGTTAAGTGATAGTGTTAGGAAATATCTGTGTTAATATTATAATTCAAGACTTTCAGTAGAGTGATTTTATTTCAGTATTTTAAAAATTTTTGTTTAAATTAATAAGAACTGAAATGATGGCTGGGTGTAGTGGCGCACGCTTGTAATCCCAGTACTTTGGGAGGCGGAGACAGGAGGATCCGGGTTCGCGGCCAGCCTCAGCTCTCTCTCTCTCTCTCTCTCTCTCTCCCTGTCTCTCTCTCTCTCTCTCTCTCTCTCTCTACTTAGTGAGGCCCTCCGCAACTTCGTGAGATCAGGTTTCAAAATAAAGTATAATAAGATAGGGCCGGGGGTGTAGCGCGAGGTAGAACACCCCTGGGTTCAATCCCCGGTACCACAAAAAAAAAAAAAGAACTGAAATGATCATTATTTACTTGCTCTTAGTTTCTTATTAACTCTAGTTTCTGATTCCTTAAAAAAAACACAGAACACAGAAAAAGTCAAAGAATTACTGTGCAATGAAAGGTAAATTTAAGTTCTACTGGAGATTTAGAAATACTATGTCTTAGATGTGGTCAGTCTTATCTCCTCCCCACATGTATGGATACATGTCTAAATAATAAGTCTACTTTAAATTAGAAAAAGGTTTTTATCTACTATATCCACTCTTGGCATCTGTACCATTTTTTTTTTTTTGCAGTACCGGGGATTGATCCCAGGGGCGTTCTACCTCTGTGCTACACCCCGGCCCTATTTTTTATACTTTATTTTGATTATTTTGAAACCGGATCTCACGAAGTTGCGGAGGGCCTTACTAAGTAGAGAAAGAGAGAGAGAGAGAGAGAGAGAGAGAGCTGAGGCTGGCCACGAACCCGGATCCTCCGGTCTCCGCCTCCCAAAGTACTGGGATTACAAGTGTGCGCCACCACGCCCAGCTTCATCTGTACCATTTTTTGGCAGTATTACAATGGTTTGTCCTGAACAAAATTGATATTTAGTTCTTGAGTAATGGAGATCCTCTCTGGGATCCTTGCCAGAAATAATGATGTTCCTTTTTGGATGAGTGAATCTGGAAACTGTTGATTAAAATGTGCTTATAAGAGAGCACTACATTTATATCTCTTGAAAATAATGAAATATTAAGTTCAATAGTCAATATTTTGATAACATGTATAATAGTATAAACATGGTATTCTTTTTATAGATAAATGGGTTAATCAAAATGAAACAGGTTTCAATCTACTAGGACTAAAATATGGAACATTAAAATAATAGTAAAAAAGGCATATAAAAGAGAGCAATTAGCTGGGCGTGGCGGCATATGCCTGTAATCTCAGTACATAGGAGGATGAAGATCACAGGTTCGAGGACAGCCTCAGTAAGCAGTGAGACTCTCATTAACCTTGTGAGACCCTGTTTCAAAATAAAAATAAATAAACAAATAAATAAATAGAATGGAATAGAATAGGGCTGGGGGTGTAGCTCAAAGGTAGAATGCCCCTGGGATCAATCCCAGTACCACAAAAATAAATAAATATATATATAAATAAATAAATGTAACTGATTACTTTTTATTTTTTTCTTTCAGATGAAATCTATGGCTGGGTATGGTGGTGCATGCTTGTAATCCCAGTATTTGGGAGGCTGAAACAGTAGGATCTCAGGTTCGAGGGCAGCCTCAGCAACTTAGTGAGGCCATCTGCAACTTAGTGAGACCCTGTTTCAAAATAAAAAAAAAATAAAGTAGGGCTGGAGGTATAGTTCAGAGGTAGACTGCTCCTGGGTTCCATTCCCAGTACCATACACACAAAAAAGAAATCTATGGTGGGCTTCTAGCTAAAGTTTGGTTTTTTATTCTTAAATCAGAGAACATTCATTAGTCACAGAACATTTTATTATACTGTATATTTTAGAATATCATTTTTTTCCTCAGTTGTCAATTGGAGTGGGTAATGCACCTCTTAAATTTATTTTTAATTGTACATATTAGCAGCGCACAGTGTAATAATTTGTTACACGTATACAACGTATAATGATCAAACCAGGCTAGTTGTAATTTCTCCTTAAACATTCATTTCTTTGTGTTTGAAGTTTCCCAAACCCTCAAATTCCTCTCTTCTAGTTCTTTATAAAACATAGAACAGAATTCTGTCAACTGTAGTCACTCCCCTGTAGACAATAGTACTTATTCCTCTGTTCTAACTATTTTGGTACCCCTTATCTCTCTCCAATGTCCTCACTCCCCTCTACCCATCCTATTCTCTAGTGACTGCTATTCTACTCTCTACTTCTGTGAGACCAACTATTTTGGCATGCATATGTGAGGGAGAACATGGGGTATTTGTCTTTCTGTGCCAGGGTTATTTCACATAACATAATATCCTTCAATTCAATTGATGTTTTTCAGTTCCAAAAATACATTATTTTTGAGGTTGCCAGATAAGTAAAAGAATTGTTGCAGTCTCCTCTCTGCCTAGTACCTGATGGCTTTATATCTAGAAGATGGCAGACCCCTAACTAAAACAGTCTCTGGACAGTCTCAGTAAATCACATGAAGTGGTGTGGGGACAAGGCTGGGCATGAGTGCTAATGATCCTTGGGTTCAGTATTAACTCTGTTGTTTACAACTTTGTGGGGGAGGTCTCTTACTTTCCAAGCTATAAAATGGGGACAATAATGACACTATTGCAATTGTGTGAATCAAATGAGATAATGTATGCACAGTGATTACCTCATTGTGGTGATAATGATGGTGGTGGTATTGGTGATTATGATGAGAGTCTGAAGAAATTCAGACCTTTCCAGGTCTGACAGGATTCTTGCACCAGCTCTTACCTGCATCCAGTTTGGAGTTCCTTTATTGCATTCAATGCAAGCCACCAGAGTCAGCTTTCTTTTATTTATTTATTTATTTATTTTTTTTGCGGTACCAGGGATTGAACCCAGGGGCGTTCTACCTCTGCGCTACACCCCCGGCCCTATTTTTTATACTTTATTTTGAAACTGGGTCTCATGAAGTTGCGGAGGGCCTCACTAAGTAGAGAGAGAGAGACAGAGAGAGAGAGAGAGAGAGAGAGAGAGAGAGCTGAGGCTGGCCGCGAACCCTCCGGTCTCTGCCTCCCAAAGTACTGGGATTACAAGCGTGCGCCACCACGCCTGGCTCAGAGTCAGCTTTCTAATGAGCAAATCTAATGAAAGTGCCTCTCTGTCACCTTTGGCTAAAGATTCTGTAGTGTGGAATACAAGGCTTTTCTACTACTCTCCCTACATTTCCTCACTTCTCTGAGTCCTGGCGCATATCTGTCCCTCTGCCTGGAACACCTATTCTTCTCCACCTGTCTCATTCAAATTTAACCTTCAACACTTAGCTCAAGCTGCCAAGAAGGATTCTCTGGCCTCAGCTCAGCCCACCCCTCCACATACCCAGGACTGTGTGTGAGTCTATCTTGGCTCAAAGCTTAGTCTGTCAGCTTGTCATTACCTTTAAAGAAACTGTGAACTATTTGAGAACAAGGACTATATCTTTTTGCATTAACTCAGAACATAGTACATTCTCTGCCACATAGAAGGTGCATCATGAATGTTAATAGATGAATGCATGTTCCAGTGAGCCTGCAGGGGGAAGTGGTCCCTCTACTTTTACAGCTCTGTGTTTGCCTTCTGGGTACTGATGTCATGCAGAGATGCTGACGTAAACACGTGGATCCATGAAAGGTAATGCAGGAGTTGTCATAAGTGTACTCTATGGATATGGGTTATGCTCCTTTGCATACAAAAATATTCTTTTATTTTATTCTTTATGCTGCCAAGTTAGAATAAGATATTCTTGCTTTGGTGCTTTGAATTTTAAAAATAATCTTAAAAGCAATACATTAATGAAAGAATGAGTTGTTTTTGTTGAAATTTTTGATTAAATAAATTGTGTCACCAAATTGGTGGTAAGAAACTTCTGGATTTGGCTGATCACTCTTATTCATAGAAGTGTTACAGTGAATCTTGTGCTTGGCAGTTTCGATTGTAATGGTTCTTGGAATAATATCAGTGATACCTGGATGTAAAGATATGGTATGGGAAAATAAGATTAATGACCCAACATACCATTCATAGTGTTATGAGTAAATTTAAAGCGTTTATGGAAGTAATTGAGCTGTCAAGAGACTTTTCTGAAAATTCTCAATTACATTGACATTTTGAATATGAACTGGAATTTTAATGTCGCTTGCAAACTTTTGAATAAGCACATGTAAATGATTGAGACACAATCTCTATTCCTTCTTCACGAATACTGAGCTGTTTCCAGAAGCATCTTCAATTTCTTGTACTTTTAAAAATAGTCCCAAAGTCCAGCAAGAGTCTATAGTTCTAGGTTGTTTCCTGCCTTCTCCATGGCACCTGTGTCAGGGGCCCCTGTCCGTTGCTATGAGTGGAAGAGCAGAAGAGGCAAACCTCTCACGGTCTGTCCCCACTGCTGCATTGCTCTTCTGCCAGCTTCAGCTCGGGGTCCTCTACTCTCCCTTGCCACTCATGTGGATATGACCTTCCTTGGAGTCTCAGTTTTAAGGTTCTATATCCTCAGCACAGTGGAGCAAGGGCACAGTGCCAGTTGTTGCACAGGTCTTACTCTATCCCTGAACTTGTTGGCCAGCTCTGCTCTCCTCCTGGATTATCTGAGTCGGTCTTTTACTTAACATGAAAACCAACTGTGGCATAAGCTAGTTTGGGATGAAAACAGAAGCACAACCCCAAATGCAAGGGCGATGCCGGAAGTTACATCCCAGTAATAGGTAGAGAAAAACGGCCTTCTACATAGGTATTTAGTTTCCTTTTCCTAAATAACTATCTAATAGGTATTTAAGTGTGTGTGTGTGTGTGTGTGTGTGTGTGTGTGTGTGTGTGTGTATGTTTTACTGGGGATTGAACCCAGAGGCATTCTACCTCTAAGCTACACTCCAAGCCCCTTTAAAAATTTTTCTGTTTTGAAACAGGATCTCACTAGGTCTCTTACCCATAATCCTCCTGTCTCAGCCTTCCAAGTACCAGGATTACAATGTGCACCACATGCCCAGCATAGATTCTTTATTCTCTTCTCAAACAGGTGCTAAGACTATTTTTTATTATTGTTTTTTCAATGATATTTATTGAAGGTCTACTGCCTACCAGCATTTTGGATTCAAATTATACTTCTTAGGTAAATGAATCTACAAGATGACTTCTCTAATTGATTCTTTGTGGTTCTAGGATCTGGCATTATCTTTGGCATATATGTGTAGGCAACTTGGAGAAATTCTGTAGATCCTATTTCATTTTTTAGAAAGAAAAATTAGCAGCATCAGAAAATAAGTGAGAGATTGTCTTTTAGACTTTTGGGTTTCCCTGAGACATTTTCAGGGAAGGGCCATCACAGGAAGGAGGTTTAAGTCCCACTCTGAGTCCTCCCCAGCCATAGATTAATATTAAAGCCTTCCTCTCAGGTTATAGATGAACACAACTCTAAGAGAGCAACACCAAATTCCATTTAGTTCCATGGAATGCAAGCCAACAATACCTAGGGAAAATTTCAAATATAAAATGCAATACTAGTTTTGAAACTATTATAGGAAATTAAAAAGTCCAGATTAAGAGAATAACAATTAAAGTGGGAAATTGAGAAGCCAAGTGACAAATTTTTATCTATGTATATAATTAAATTCCAATTTCATTGTTTATTTTAATAGCAGTTTTCTTGCTGCCCTTCCTCACAAAATTGCTGAGATAAACACCTTCTCATTGTCTGAGTTACACAAAATTATATACAATATTATTTTGTGGTGCATGTGTGCATAGAATTACTTTATTATTATTATTACTAGCAATGAACACAATAGAAGTTTGCATTTATTTAATAGTTTATGTTTTATTAGTCATAAATGTTAGCAATGTAAGGGACCTTAGTAGCACTCTAAACAATTTCCTCATTTTACAGATGAGGGAACTGAATCATATAAAGGTTAACTTATTGGTTTTTTTCCCCCCAGGAAAAAAATTAACCAAAACTGTCATTCAAAGTTATGTTTTTTGTTATATGAAAAGTGGTTATCAGTGAGACACTCAAGGTCAGGCTTGATATCTGTCTTTATCTTCTTTTAAAAATGAATTTAATGACTTCATTAAAATCTAGGGATATATAAAGGGAGCAATACTATCACTCAGTTAACAGAGATTTACTTATCATCATTTCAAACAAGGAATTCATCAAGTTACAAATTCTTTCCGAGGAGCCGCACTGTCCTGTATTCAAAGAGTACAAGGGCCGTTTCACCCGTCATGCCCTTCATAAAAATTCTGACAACTCCTTCTAGTATGTAGCTGAAAGAGAATGCTTTATGTCTCAACTACCTCAAGGTGCAGAAGCTGACCAAGAGAGACAGCGTGAAAGACATCCTCTGCTTTAGAGGATGAAGGTGCACTCAGCATCTGGCATGTTATACTGAACCAGGTTTGCATAGTTTTAACTTAACATTTCTGGATGTCTTGAGGCTGTTTATCCTTCTAGGTGTCCTGGGGGCTGAGGATGGGCCTTTGGAGCAGAGTCAGCTTCTACAGTGGCTCTAGACCCAAGGCACTGAGAGAAAAAGTGGAATCAAACAGACGAAGACAAGTAAGATACTGACAAATAGCCACTGAAGGAAAAGTAACACACACACACACACACACACACACACACACACAATGCACACTCACAAAACACACACAATTTATGGAGAGAAAGAAATATACCATACAGTGACTTCATCTTTAATAAGATACTAAGATTTTTAAAAGAAGTATAGCATGATTAGAACGAAGCTATCATAACTCAAAGAATAACAGTGTTTGAAAGTATTTTCTTTCCCTGAAACTTAAGTAAGCATTTCTGAATATGTATTCTGTGGGACCACTAGCCCCATGGAATGTCCTCCCACCATGCCCCCCACATCTAAGAATTTGGTGATCATACAATTCTTGGAAATACTGGTTTGAACACGGATAAATAGTCGTCTTTATTTTGGGGCTTTCAACAACTTTGTAAATCTCTAAGGGAAGTGTTTAAGATGCAGATTTTCAGATGTATCTGACTACAGAAACTTTTTTGGTTTTCAGTATCTCATCATATCAATGTTCTGTGAAATATACTTGGGAAGCTGTGACTTCCATCATTTAACAATGCATTAGGCATTGGGGGGAACCATGATAGTTTTTCATCTTGTGTGAAGCTTACATTTAAGTACCATGAAAGTGAGCCCTAATTTGTAAATTTTATGGCTATGACAGCACCATTGACCACCATGTTTATCCAGAAGAGACCACCAGCATTCATTCTAATGGTTGCTCAGAACTGAGACGACTTAGGGTACTAGTTTCCAGCATTTTAAAGCAGCAGTAGAACTTTTATTTAAGTACGCTTTTCTATAGTTATTTAATATGTAACATAGACAAAAAGCAGACTGAATTGACTTGGGGGTAGGGTTATAAAATCTTTCCTTTTGGCCTCCTGACTTTTGTAGTAGTCTGTGACTTTTATACTTGAGTGGCAGGAGTAATAATAAATTTGTATAAAATCATCCTTAATAAACATTTATTGAACTCCTAGTGCAACAACATTCTGGATTTTTAAATTTTTGTTAATAAAGCACCTGAAAACCAAGGATTGGCTTATCTTCATAAAAAATCTGGTTCTTTGTTCTTTTTTTATCAATAAGCAGATCCTATATTATGGCAAGGGTTCAGGGATATAAAGTGGTTATACCTGTCAGGTTTCAGGAACTCAAGTTTTGATGATCCTAACTAAAGTGAGATTTTTCTCATAAGGCATTCTTTTAGAATTTTTTTTAAAGGAAGAATATTTCAAGTGCATAAGCAAAAAGAGAATTACCACGTTTTAAAATTTGTCTTGGTTTTCTACTGCTATTGTAAGAAATTCCAATTTAAAACAATAAAAATATATTATAGCTTCTCCGGTCAGAAATCTCACACGGATCTCACTTGGCCAATTTTCAACTTTTTGGCAAGGCTGAGTTCCTTTGGGAGACTCGGGAAGAATTTGTTTTCTTGGTTCTTGGTTTCTCTAGCTTCTAGAGTTTGCCTGCATTCCTTGACTCGGGTACTCCTCCTCCATGTTCAAAGGCAACAAATTAGCATGTCTCTGGCCCTGTTTCTGTCATCACCTGTGTCTCTCACCCCAGCCAGGAAAGGGCCTCTGCTTTGAAGGACTCGTGATTACGTGGGGTCCATCTGTATAACCCAAGATAATACCTTCATCTCAAGGTCTATATCTTTAATCATATCTGTAAAGCCCACTTTGTCAAGCAAGGTAAATATTCACAGGTACCTGAGATTAGCATGTGATCACTTTTGGAGATTCATTAATTTGCCTACCACTGTATTTTATTTTATTTTAATTTTTTTTTTTTTGGCAGCACTGGGGATAGTAAACAGGAGTATTCTACCTCCAAGCTACACCCCCAGCCCTATTTTTTTCTTTATTTTGAAACAGGGTCTCACTACATTGCAGAGGGCCTCACTAAGCAGCTGAGGCTGCACGCGAACCTGCTATTCTCCTCCGGTCTCAGCCTCCCAAGTACTGGGATTACAAGCGTGTACCACCACGCCTCGCTACCACATTTTAAATCCTAAATGTATTAGTTTCACAAAATTAAATAAACTGTGAGCCTTTCAACTCTTGGAATGTGAGTTCTACTTCAAAGGAACAGGAAAATACTTCTCTTTTAAGCTCCTGGACCACCGTCCCCCTATTCTGGGAACCCTTCCCCTACGGCATCTGATTGCTGCTCCCTCTGGGTACATCCTCTATTTATAGGTAGTGGCTTCTGTGTCCATTTCCATCTGTGTCCTTCTGGGTTCCTGCCAATAATGTAAGCTTTCAAAAGCAGGAACTAAACCCAATTTAGTTTTTTAAAATAACAAACTTTCCCTAGGTGATATTTTTTAGAGATACTTCCTAGGTGACCATCCTACATTTTAGACTATTACTCATATGCCAATGACTCTCAAATCATTATCTCCGGCTTTTATTCTTCCTATAATTCTCAATTTACTTAGCCAACAGCCTGTAAGATATTTCCTTTTTGATGCTCAATATGCATCTATGTTGGTGGCTCCCCAAGAGGAACCTTAGGCTCACTGATGTGCTAGAAGGACTCAGAAATCAAAAAAGCTGTGGTGCTACTTTGGGAGGCGGAGACCAGAGGATCTGGGCTCGTGGCCAGCCTCAGCTCTCTCTCTCTCTCTCTCTCTCTC
>PVJS01049218.1:0-14740 GCA_004027185.1 Glis glis | reverse complement strand
CATGCGCAGTGGGCGCCTGGGCCACGACCCTGCGGCCTGGGTCGGGAGGGGGCCGCGCTGAGATGGGGGCGGCGTCCGAGGAGGCCGACCGCACTCTGTTTGTGGGCAACCTCGAAACTAAAGTTACCGAGGAACTGCTTTTCGAGCTTTTCCACCAGGTGAGCGGTCGGGCGGGTCGGCCCTCGGCCTCTTTCCCCCCGCCTGGAGCCCGGCAGCGGCCAGCCGCGGCCCTCGCCCAGCGTGGCGGCCGGCGGGGAGCGGGCGCGGGTGTCGGAGTGAGGGCGCGGATGGGCAGCGGGCGCTCGCTGGTGTCGCCTTGAGACCCTGAGTTCAGTTCGGACGTGTCGCCGACAGGTTGTGCTGGAGTCCGCAGTCGCCCATGCCCTTGATCCCGGGGCCCTCGGGACCAGATAGGTGTGGGGCTGGGCAGGCGTGTCCCTGTTCCTCCTCTCGTCTTGGTTCGTCAGACTCGGGCGTTATATGTCAGTTCCTTCGTCGGTGTCTATTTCCGTTAACTTGCTTATGAAATGGTAGAATTTAAAAAATGTTTTTTAAAAAAACCCCATAAATACTTCGTCGAAAAGCAACTCTGTAGTGTTTCTGTATTAAAATGTGTGGGAATTTCTAAATATCGGGTTCCTCCTAGTCCTATCAACCAGTAACTGGTAATGTTTGATTAATGGCTACAAAAGTGAATTTCTAGTCTGAGAAAACCACATTCTTCTCTCTTACTCGATGAACGTTCATGTCCATGGAGTGGGAAAATAATGGCTTTTGGTCACTTTGTTAAAGTCGTACAGTGCTGCAAAATGTAAATCCACTGATTGTGTTTCCAGTTTCTTTTGGTCTCCCCTAAATAAGTGATTCTAATTTTCAGTTCTAACTAGGATTTTTACTCTAGCCGAAACGAAAATCCTGGTGTATCCCTTGTTTTAAAGTTCCTGATTACATTTCAGTTGTTTCTAAACTTTGTAGTCTCTTTTATATATAAGAGTTGAGTAGTTTCCTGACTTTGCCTTATTTAAATTTTAAATACTTTTTTTGTTGTTGTCTGTAGGCTGGGCCAGTAATAAAGGTGAAAATTCCAAAAGATAAGGATGGTAAACCAAAGCAGTTTGCGTTTGTGAATTTCAAGCATGAAGTATCTGTTCCTTATGCTATGAATCTGCTTAATGGGATCAAACTTTTTGGAAGACCCATCAAAATTCAATTTAGATCAGGTAACTAGTTATTCAGTGATGTTATTACTTAGAGAAGGGTTGTTTGCTGCTTTCTTTAAAAATTTATTAATTCAAAGAACCCCTGTTTGGGATGGAAATACTTTTCTATGCTTTCTGAATAGTAAACTTTTATTCCTAAAAATGGGAACATTGACACATAGATTTTGAAAATTGTAATTTTAAAACTTGAATTTAAAATTTCATTTTGGGTTGTGAAAAGGACATATAAGTTTTATTATTAGACTTGGGTTTGTATCTGTTCTCTTAAAGGAGCAAGGATTATTTTCTTGGCTGCTTTGTTATTTACTTTTACAAATTCCTACAACAATTTGAGACTTTCCTGTTTTAACTGTTTATCTCTTTGGAGTGATGTGGAGTGGAGGAGACAAAATTCCAAGTAAAGTTTTCTATCCGATTTTTACATTGTTTTATTTTAGGAAGTAGTCATTCCTCACAGGATGTCAGTTTGCCATACCCCCAGCATCATGTTGGAAATTCAAGTCCAACCCCCACATCTCCTAGCAGGTAATACTTTTTTCTTACTGTTAATCTATCAGGAGTTTTTTCAGATAATAATGAGTGAATAGCTTTCTTCAGTATGTGCCTACCTCTCTACTCTTCTGCTGTATTACTTTCATGTTGGATTATTGTCATATGTCTATTCTAAGTAGACTGTAGGCAGACACATTTTATATATTCTTTTTAAAATAGGTACATATATAACTATATGTTCATTTGTAAAGATAAGCCCACATCCACACACAGGTATACAATTGAAACACAGTTCTCAACACTTTACTTACCTTATTACTTATTACTTAGTACACTCTATTTTCTATTTTATTTCCTCCTTTAAAATTTTACATAAATTTTATGACCATTAATTGTTACTTGCAGTTTAAAATGCTGATTAGTGAACTGGCTACTGGACTAAGAGTTCATAGAATTGGAGTCTAGGTCTGCCTTTACCAATTGAGTAATCTTGAACTATTCTCTTCTCTATTGTCCTATCCTTTGTAAGGAAAAAAAGTTGAATTAAATGATCTCCGACATCCCTAGCTAGTGAAGGTTAGAAAAGGTACCATATTTACTTAATTTTATTTGTTTGGGTGAGGCCGCTATTTCACCAGGGCCAATTTTTTTATTCCATAGAGCTATCAATCAGGTAGGCTTCATTCAAGAAAAAATTAACAAATACCTGCTCTACGTCATGTTTTTCATCAAGTCCTTTGCATATATATGATCTCATTTATTCCTCACAATAGTCTTATGAGGTAAGAATTATTTATCTCTGCCTCATATGTGAAGAAAATGAGGATTGGAGGTTATCTTGGCCAGGTTTGAACTGCTCATAAACTGTGAAAGGATTCAAACCTACGCACTGTGATTGAGTGAAGGCTCATACTGTATATATTTTTTGTGACTATCTAATTACTATAATTCTCTAGAGAAGTAGAAAGTGCTTTGAGAAAGTCTTAACAGCAGTAGATGATATAGATGAATAAGGAACTGAAAGAAGTCAGTGTACCTAGATCATAATGAATGAAAATGGAGAGCAGTGGGTGATATTGGTGAAGTAGAGGCTGGATAGGGTCTTTTTTTAGGCTGTAATCAAGATTGAGGATTTTATCCTAAAAACAGTAGGAAGGCATTATAGGAGCAAGTTTGTATTTTAAAGAGTCATTTGGTTGTAATGGGAGAATGGATTAGAAGGGACAAGAGTGAAAATAGACCAATTAGGAAGCTATTGGCAGCAAGGTTTTGTTATTGGTAGCAATGTAGCAAAGAAATCATCGGGACTGGTGGTGTTTTGGATTAAGGTGGTGCTAAGCTGGAAAGAATTGGATGGTTAAAAAGAGATAGTGAAAAATGGAATTTTAAGCAAAATATATACAAAAACAGCACTTCCCCCATCCTTTCTTACCAGCTGAAATTAATTGTGTTTAAACACTTCTCAGTTCAGTTGGAATTCACAGCATCTCCATCCACTCTTACGGAACCTTCAGAGATACCTCAGATACAAAGAGTTTTCCTCCCTTAGAATTTCTTGGGGGGGAAATATACAACTAAATACTTTAGTTTTCATTAAAGGCGAGAGGGTATATCATTTTTATACTCATCATAATATAAATTGTACTTTTCGCCCTGTAGTATAACAATATATAACCTGATGTAAGAAACCAGTTGATTTGTCTTACAGTTTGTCAATTCAATTAGTTAGTTGATTCCAAAGACTTTTTTTTATATAGGGAGGATTTAACCAGTGGTAGAATTATCTGAGTTATATCCCCAGCCATTTATCTATCTATTTATTATTTATTTATTTATGGTACTGGGGATTGAGCCCAGGGGCATTCTACCTTTGAGCTACACTACCAGCCCTATTTTATTTTTGTTTTGAAACAGGGTCTCACTAATTTGATGAAAGTCTCACTACTTGGTGAGGCTGTTCTCGAACCTGCAATCCTCCTGTCTCAGCTTCCCAAGTACTGGAATTACAAGCGTGCGCCACCATGCCTGGCTTATTTTTTTATTTTGAAACAAGGTCTAAGTTGCTGAGGATCTGGCTAAGTTGCTGAGGCTGGCCTTGAACCTGCGATTTTGCTGTCTCAGCCTCCCAAATACTGGGACTACAGTCAAAGACATATTTTTTTTTTTTTTTTTTGCGGTACTGGGGATTGAACCCAGGGGCGTTCTACCTCTGCGCTACACCCCCAGCCCTATTTTTTATACTTTATTTTGAAACCTGGTCTCACGAAGTTGCGGAGGGTCTCACTAAGTAAAGAGAGAGAGAGAGAGAGAGAGAGAGAGAGAGAGCGCGCGAGCGAGAGCGAGCAAGAGCTGAGGCTGGCCGCGAACCCGGATCCTCCGGTCTCCGCCTCCCAAAGTACTGGGATTACAAGCGTGCGCCACCACACCCGGCTCAAAGACATATTTTTAATCATTTAAAATATTTTAAAAGGTAGTCTTTCTGTAGAACAAGTTACCTCTTTATGAATAAGGTATAAGTACTTAAATTAATATCTTAAATATGTTACAGAACTCTAATTCTTTTCTGCCGCAAAAACCGATTTCTCTTTCATGTCTTAGTAAACGTCTGCCCAGTTGCTCAAGCCAAAAATCTACATTTGATCCCTTCTTTATTCTCTCTTGTCCTTCATATCCAGTCAATCAAATCTTTTCCATTTTAGTTCTCAGTCTGGGCCTTTGCATTAGCTCAGGCATTGACAGGGTTTTTGTTTTTTTGTTTTTTTGTTTTGTTTTTCTATTCTATAAAGGGCCAGATAGTTAATACTTTAGACTTTGCTGGCCATACAGTCTCTGTCTCTAACGTTGTAGTTCTAAGGTAGCCACAGATAGTACAAAAACAAAGAACATGGCCATGTTCCAATAAAACTGTTTATACAAAACTGAATTTGCTGCACAGGTTGTAGTTTTCTCACCCTCGCACTAGCTCTTCCCTCAGCTGGGAATGTTTTGGCTCCAGGAAGTCTTGTTATTCAGCTCTCACTTCAGGCTCCTTTCTAGAAAGGCTGGTCCCGACCAGCCAACCTAAAATAGGACCCTCCTACATTGGTCACCTCCACTGGATCTTTAATCGTGCATTATATCACCTGTAGCCATGTGAAAATACCCGTCTGTCTGTACTCTTCTAGCTTTATGAGAATAGGTACCTTGTCTTGTTTTATTCATTTTCCTCCTTGAGAACTACATTTTGCTAATGATTGGGTGTTCAACAATATTTGTTGAATGAATGATTATATGTTTGATTTTCTTATTTTTAGCAGGTATGAAAGGACTGTGGACAGCATGACTCCATCAGCACAGACAATTCAGAGATCATTTTCTTCTCCAGAAAATTATCAGAGACAAGCGGTGGTAGGCTAATATTCTTTAAAAACTTGATGTGCTTAAAAAAAAGTCATATCTTCTTAATTTTGTTCATTTGGAGGTTTTATTCCTTATTTTCAAGGAGTAAATTAATTTTTTAAATTCTTTTATTAACTTTTCTCAAATTTTTGTTAGACTAGCATCTTTGCAGATTGAACACTCTAGTTTCACTATGCTAACAAATATACTTAGAAGCCTGAAGAGAGATAAAAATAAAACCTTTTGTATTTCTTTTTTTGTGTGTGTGGTACTGGGGATTGAACTCAGAAGCATTCTACGTCCGAATTACACCCCCAGTCCTATTTTATTCTTTTTAATTTTGAAACAGGACCTTGCTAAGTTGCCGAGGCTGGCTAAGAACCTTGGATCTTCCTGTCTCAGCCTCCCAAGTACAGGGATTACAGGTGTGGGCCACCACACCTGGCTTCTGTTTCTCTTTTCAACCATTATTAGTATGTGTGTATGTCACTGTTCGAGATTCAGTCTGACTCTTTTGCTACCAATCCTGAATAACTTTTTATCAACTCTCTTTAATATCTTAATATACTTGAATCTTCTACACTAGTTGCTTCTTGAACTTTGTTCTTTTTTGTACTAATAATCACCATGAGACTAGGCTTGAAATCTTAACTATGTTTTACTGTTTCATCTTTTTTGCCACTCATTTTATCATGTCCTTCATTTTGTTTGTTTGCCATAGTTTTTAAATTTATTTTGTCCTTTTTCTTTTCTTTTTTTTTTTGGTATGGGGGATGGAACCCAGAGGCATTCTACCTCCAAGTTTAAAAAAAAACAACAAGCTCGGCATGGTGGTGCACGCTTGTAATTCCAGTACTTGGGAGGTGAAGACCAGAGGATCTGGGTTCGCAGCCAGCCTCAGCGACTTAGTGAGGCCCTCCGCAACTTCGTGAGACCCTGTTTCAAAATAAAGTATAAAAAATAGGGCTGGAGGTGTAGCTCGGAGGTAGAACGCCCCTGGGTCCAATCCCCGGTACCGCAAAAATATTTTTAATTTCTTATTTTAATTTAACAGTATTTTTAATTTCTTATTTTGAAACGGGGTCTCACTAAGTTGCAGAGGGCCTCGTTTAGTTGCCAACGCTGGCTTCGAACCTGTGATACTCCTGTCTCAGCCTCCCAAGTACAGGGATTATAAGAATGTACCACCATGCCCGGCTCCCTTTTTCTTTTCTTCTTCTCTCTTTTTTTTTGGTACTAGGGATTGAACCCAGGGGTATTCTACCTCTGAGCCATACCCCCACCCTTTTTATTTTTTATTTTGAAACAGGGTCTTGCTAAGTTGCTGAAACTGGCTTTTTAACCTGCAATCCCGTCTCAGTCTCCCAAGTACTGAGATTATATATGTGTGCCACCAAGTCTGGCTTCTTCCGTTTTCTTTGCCCAAATGATGATTTTGGCTGTAGTCCCCAAGCTTTTGTGTTTTACAGGTCTGCAGAATAATATGTAGCCACAGGCAGAATTTGGGAACCAAGGGCTTAGTCAGTTACCACGTTGCTGTTTTCCCCTTCCTAGTCCATCTTGCACAGCATTTCTAAATGAATATTATAACCCTATTTTGCTTATCTTTACCACACATTTACTTTGCATTGTTTTCAAGATAAAGTCAGACCTCTCTAACTTAGTTATTAGGCAATCCTATCATTTGACTCCAATAAACCCTTCTATCCTTATCTCTACTATTAACTGCTAAGATCTGTAACCTGTCTCAACCCTACTATTCTGTTTCTCTATATTATTTTTGTTTTTACAACTTTCTTTTCTAGGCATACCTCCCCCTTAAAATATTTTCCTTAAATTATTACATCCATTCTTTTTTTTGTGTGTATGTGGTGCTGGGGATTGAACCCACAGGCTTTCTACCTTTGAGTCACACCCACAGCCCTATTTTATTTTTTATTATTATTATTTTTTGTGGTGCCGGGGATTGAACCCATGGGCATTCCTCCTCTGAGCTACACCCCCAGCCCTATTTTTATTTATTTATTATTTTTGGAAACAGGTTCTCAGTTGCTGAAGGCCTTGCTAAGTTGCTGATGCTGGCCATGAACTTGTGATCCTCCAGTCTTACCCTCTCGAGTACTGGGATCACAGCTGTGCACCACCATGCCTGACTTCCATCCTTTCTTTTAATATCAGGTCATACTCTACCTTGATGAAGACTTCACTAATGATACTGAGCTCTCAGTTTTTTATATGTTCATTACATAGTGATTTACATTACCATTTTATATGACCTCTTCCTTTTTAAGTTCCTGGGGGCAAAGAGTAGTATTTATGTACAAATATCTTGTAGTTATTCATTTGGATCAATGAAGCTATTGTTTTGGGCTACTTTTAATTATGTTTAACATAGGATTCAACTAGACAAAAGTGATTTTGCTTTTCCTTTATTAACTGTGACCAAATATATATTAGTTTTGATATCTGGAATTATTTGCAGTTAACATTTCCTTCTTTTCCTCTTCCCTCAGATGAACAGTGTTTTGAGACAGATGTCATATGGTGGGAAATTTGGTTCCCCACATGTGGATCAGTCAGGATTTTCACCATCTGCTCAGTCACATAATCATACTTTTAACCAGTCTTCAAGCTCCCAGTGGCGCCAAGATACACCTTCATCACAGCGTAAAGTCAGACAGAATTCTCATCCTTACCTTTCAGATAGACATTATAGCCGTGAACAGCGTTACAGTGATCACGGGTCTGAGCATCATTACAGAGGAAGCAGAGAGGATTTCTTCTATGAAGACAGTAATTATGATGGTTGGAACCATGACTATGATAACAGAAGAGACAGCAGTAGAGATGGAAAATGGCGCTTATCTCGACACTAACAGTTGTTAAAGGACATCATTTTATGGGGTCATGTTAGGCCTTTTTGACTAAGTTGGTCTAGAAATATTTTGAAAAACTATACAGAGCAGCTTTACAAGTTGCCACATTTCTTTTATACATTTTTAAAACATTATAGCTGCAGTTTAATACAGAAGGGAGAAGAATTGTGGTTTCAGTTTTATTACATTAATAACCTTTTGCCTCAGGGTTTTATGAAGAGGGAAAGGTTTTATGCAAAAGAAAATGTCTCAATTCCTAGTCATTTTAGACAGCTTAAGAAGGGTGAATTGTACAGTGGTTGTATTATAAAGGAAATATTTTAAGTATCTGTTATCCTTTGTATTGCAAGAAATTTGTTAGTGAATCAGATTTTGGTGTGTATGATAGAAAACATCCAAGTTGATAGCCTGAAATGGCTATCTGTATTTTGTTAATAAATTAGAAAATATAACTTTTCAGTGATATGTTGCATTAACATTTTATTTGAGGAAGCTTATTGGTTAAGTTTGGGGATAAATCATAGTGCTTAACTTAGAGAATTTAAGTGTAAATTCTGTGACATGCTCTTTTGAATTTTACCCTGATTGAGCATATATGTGCACATACTATTCTAAAATTTTAAGTTTTCTTCATTAAATCATGTTTGATGTCTGACTGGTCTCTCAGGAAGTTAAATATCTCTTTATGAATATTTTTACATTAAAATTACAGTATTAGTGTAAATCTTTTTCAGGAACAAAAATATGCATAGTTGGATAAAATGGTAAAATGTTTACTGGAAGTATTCTTTTTTGGAAAAAAATTTCATGAAGCTTTTAAGTGTTGCATCAAATTTTAGAAATTTTAACATTTTCAGAGTGTCCAGGATGTGTATATGAGGACACATTTTATTATGGAGATTGTACAGGTTGTTCTTTTTTTCTTGTATTGGGGACTGATCCCAGGGGCATCCTACCTCCATGCTACACCCCGGCCCTTTTTCATTTTGAAATAGGGTCTTGCTAAGTTGCCGTTCTCTTGAACCTGCGATCCTGCTGTTTCAGGCTCTCAAGTACTGGGATTGCAGGCGTGTGCTACCATGCCCAGCTGCTTTTTTGTTTGAACATTGGGAAGAATTTAATGTTAACATTTTCTGATTTAAAAAATTTAAAATCTTGTTTAACAAAACTTTTATGTATCAAGATGCTGTTTCCCTTTTGTTTCAGAATTGTTCACAAAAATTCATTCTTGAAAAATTTGGATCCTTTTTAATACTAACCACAACATTTGTACTATGTTGCTTTTTAACATTAAAAATATAAAAAGGAGGGGTGTGTCCTTTTTTTTGGTATCACTAACTTCTGAGACATTTATTCAGTAGCTGGCAGCATACTTTTATTCAATGACTGCTTAGTATTAAGATCATTAGTTTTTAAGTTAGAGCATCCTGAAATTTATCTCTTGTAGATAGCCAACCTGAAATTTTAGAATTGTTTTGAGTAACTTTTGGCTTATAGTTTGGAGTAACATAAACTAACTTATTTACTGTTCCTGTTCTCCAGGAGTTTATATACACTCTGATTTTCTGTTTCTAAATGTGTTCAGTTCTATACATAGGTAAATGGGGCTGTGTAACTACTTGGTATAGAGTTAAGATAAAAATATTTGTTGGCTTAAGCAGTTTAATATGATAACATTAATACTACTTTATGGTTCAGATCTTTTCATATTGGTTCACATGTGATCTTGACTCAGAATAATATTTTTCTCTTTTAATGGCTTTTTGGGAAAACCCTTGTGAAGTTCCAGTGAATCTTTTTCACTTCAATTTCACCCAGTTGAAAATAACCAAACTAAGTACATGTCCTGTGTAAAGGGATAGAACAAGGGAGCCTCAAAGAATTGAATACAGAGCTACAGGAGTAGAAACAGATTCTCCGAGAGTGCTTCATGGGATACTAGCCTTAGAAGGAATACTGCAGAATAAGAGTTCTGTAGGCAAATGTTTGGAAAACATGGTGTTATAAATATTGTGTGATTTTATCTTAGGAAGTCATAAGTAAACTGGTGTGGTGGCCCATACCTATAATCCCAGTACTTGGGAGACTGAGATGGGAGGGTAACAGATTTGAAGCCAACCTTAGCAACTTAGCGAGGTGCTCAGCAATTTACGGAGACTGTTTTTAAATAAATAGGGCTGAGGGTGTAGCTTGGAGGTAGAATGCCCCTGGATCAATTCCCAGCACCAAAAGATAAAAAATAAAATAAAGTCATAAGTATAGCACCACAAAGTTTCTGACAGGTTCTATAATAAAGAAATCTGTACTTTACCAAGGATTTTCCAAACTTGGCTTTGCTACCCTTTTGTACATGCCTATTAAAACCCTCCAAAAGTCCTTGACTTAAAAACTTACTTGGCTTTGCTACCCTTTTATACATGCCTGTTAAAACCCTCTAAAAGTCCTACTCTGCCCCATCCATTCAAGCACATTTTTATACCACTTTTCTAATTTTGTTTTGTATGCCCACTGTTCCCATACTCACTGCCACCATCCTAGAGTGGGCAGTCACCATCTGAACAGGATTATTTCAAAAGTACCTTAATGTTTTTCTGCTTTTGGTCGTCCTCAAATTTATTTCACACACTGCAAGAGTAGATGTCAATCTGATTATTACTCACCTGAGTTACAGCTTCAGTGGCCTCCGACTTTCATGAAAAGTACAAGTTTTATTTTTATTATTTCTATTTTTGTGTGGCACTGGGGATTGAACCCAGGAGCATTCTACCCCTGAGCTATACCCCCAGTCCTTTCTATTTTTTGTTTTGAAACAGGGTCTTACTTTGTTTCTAAAGTCTCACTATATTAGCTGAGGCCGTCCTCCAACCTGTAGTCCTGTCTCAGCCTCCCAAGTACTGGGATTACAAGCATGTGCCACCATGCTTGGCTGAAAGTACAAAATTCGGATCCTAATATGACTGGACTATTTGGCATCTGCCTACTTCATTCTACTCTCATGACTTCACGCCTTTACACCCCTAGGAGGAACTGTTCTTTACTGCTTAGCTTAAGCATGATTTTCTTTAAAAGCCCTTCCAGAGCTCCAAAATCTAGTTTGAATGCCAATTTATGTATTCCCATAGTACCCTATATTTCCTTATCACAGACTTTTTACTGTAATGTAATTGTCACTTTGTCTATAAGTGACAATTATAAGACAGTTCCATAAAGGCAGTGACAACATTTTTTTCTTTTTGGTACTATGGATTGAACCCAGGGGCATTTTATCTCTGAGCTACACTTCCAGTCCTTTTGAGGCTGGCCCTGAACCTGTGATGCTCCCGTCTCAGCCTCCCAAGTACTGGCATTACAGGAGTGTGCCACTGTGCCTGGCTGACTATATTTTATTCACCACTGAATTTCCAATATTCAAGTCTTTGTATATGTATAGTATTGGTAAAGTTTTGATGCATGAAAGGAAGAACACTTGTCAATAAATTGAATAAAGGAAATGAAAATTCAACATAAACTTTAAAATACTACCTAATCTTGAAGCATTGCATCCTGTCATGAAAACTGTATGTCTTGATATATTGTGCCTTTAATGCACTCTAGATTTATCATCTTGATTCAGTAAGTTTTGGATCTATATATTCATGAGTGATAAAGATTTTTAAAAATAGTTTATTAACTTGGTTTCAGAATTAGGGTTCTGCTAACCTTGTAAAATGAATTGGTAAGCTTATCTTTTTCTGTGCCCAGGGGGAAAATGAATAATATAGGAATGATTTGTTCTTTAAGATTTATTGAACTCATTTATACAACTATCTGGGTTGGCTTTAAAAGTAGCTTTTGATTCCTTTCTCAATTTCCTCTATGGTTATTGATATATTCAAGTTTTCTACTTTCTCAGAATTCAATTTGGATAACATACTGTTCTAGAAAATCAACCACTCCATCCAAATTCATTGCTATTGAGTTGGACACAGTGTTTTTATTATTTTTACAAAACTCCCATATCTTTTAGTTATATTCTAATTTTAGTTCCTGGTTTTCTTTTACCTTCCCACTTACCCTCTGATCAGACTTGCTAGAGTCTATACTATTGTTGGCATGCATTTTTACATTTATGTATAAGTGCCACATAGTGTTATATATATATATATACACATGCAGATATATGTGCATGTTATATATATACACACACACACATATATATGTATGTATGTAGTATATATATATTTTTAAGGAAACTCAAATGAGAAAAATCCTACTATTTATTCCCATAGTCACCATTCTGGAGCTCTTCGTTCCTTTATCTAGATCAGTTTATCCATATGGTATTCTTTTCCTGCCTGAAGGACTTCTTTTGATATTTCTTATAGGGAAGGTTTACTGGTGATGAAATCTTTTAGTTTTTGTATGTCTGAAAAAGTCTCATCTTCATTTTTCAAATATACTTTTGCTGGATATAGAGTTCTAAGTGGATGTTTTTAAATTTTTTTCCATGCTTTAAAATGTTGCTCCTTTGTGCTTCACTTGTTTCATGTAGGAAGAAATCTGTCATATATAATGTTTCATTTCTCTCTGGCTGTTTTTGAGCAATTGATGATGTGATTTGATGTAGTTTTGTTCATGTTTTGTGTGCCTAGGGCTCATTGAGCTGCATGGATCTGTAGGTTTACAGTTCTCATCAAATTTGAAAAAAATGTTGACCATTATTTGAATATCTTTCTATCCACTTTCCTCCCGTTTGAAAATTCCAATTGGACTTAGCGGAGGTTGCCTAGTATTGGAACATAGTTCATCATTGGGTAATTTTTTAAATCATTTTTTTTCTGTCTATGTTTCATTTTGAATAGTTTCTATTGCTGTGTCTTCAACTAAACGAATCCATTTTTTTGGGGTACTGGGGTTTGAACCCAGGGGCATTCACCTTCGAGCTACACCCCCAACCCTATTTTACTTTTATTTTGAAACAGGGTCTTGCTAGGTTGATGAGAGTCCACTACTTGCTGAGGCTGTGCTCAAACCTGTGATCCTCCTGTCTCAGCCTCCCATGTACTGGAATTATGGGCGTGTGCCACCACACCCAGCTAAACGAATCCATTTTTATCTGCAGTGTCTGACAACTTTAATATTATCATCTTAGACACTAGTTTTCCTCTCCTTACATCTGATTTAGATCTTTATCTTTGTCTACTTCAGTTTTTTGGATGTAGTGAATTACTGTATATGGTAATTTTTTTTTTTTTTTTTTGCAGTACTGGGGATTGAACCCAGGGGCATTCTACCTCTGATCTACACCCCCAGCCCTATTTTTTATCCTTTATTTTGAAACAGGTCTCACTAAGTTGCAGAGGACCTCACTAAGTAGCTGAGGCTGGCCGCGAACCTTAGATCCTCCTGTGTGTGCGTCACCACCACGCCCGGCATTATGGTAATTTTTAATGTCCCTGTCTGCTAATTCTAATATCCTTGTCAGTTCTGGGTTAGTTTTTATTGGTTCCCAGCTTCCTTGTTATTGAATGTATTTTTCTTTGTATCCCTTGTAATTTTGATTGTATACTTGTCATTGTGAATTTTATTACATCATTAATATTTTTGTGTTTCTATAAATATTCTTGAACTTCATTCTGGGATGCATACAGTTATTTGTAGACAGTTGTATCCCTTCAGGATTTGCTTTTACTATTTGTTAGGATTTAAGTAGTATTTAGTAAAGGGTTAATTCACCCCATTCCTGAGTTGCAACTTTGTAATAGGTGCTCCCAGAATTTCCTACTCTGCCTAGAGATCACTGTTCCTCCTGTCTGTGGTCTTGTTTTATATATTTTGCCTGTGTAATAGTTGTTTCAGGAAAGAGAGTTACTCTAACCCCTATACTTCCTCTTGGTCAGAAATGGAAGTTAATCTTTTGGGTTTTGATAAGAGTAGACTCACTTATTTATCTCAAAAGGTCTGCATTTTTAGGTTTGAGTTTTCTCCTTAAGTTATTTAAAAGTGTTTTAACTTATTGCTCTGGTTTGGATCTGAAATACCCCCAAAGGCCGAAAGTGTTAAAGGCTTGGTCTTCTGGTTGGCATTATTGGGAAGTGGTGAAATCTTTAAGAGATGGAGCCTAGGGGGAGGTTTAGGTTGTTTGGGGGGGGGGCATGCCCTTGAAGGGGATTGCGGATCGCTGGTCTCTCTCTGCTTCCCAGCTATGAGGCCTCCCGTGCCATGTGCTTCTGCGTGACATACTGCCTTGCCACAGGCAAGCCCATTGGTTAATTTTTAATATTTTTCTGTCATTTGATTTTAGGACTGTCTCATATTACAATGTTTTCATACACTCTTGCTATGTTTCCATATGTTCCATTATGTCCATATGTCCCATTATGTTCATAATGTTGAGCACCTATTTGTTCTTTTTCTTCCATCTACTGCAGGATTTTATAACCATGGGTACATCTTAAAACCTCCTAGGAAGCTCTTAAAAACATAGTGCCTACACTTTATCCTAGAATCTCAGGGGAACAAGTTTGTATCAGTATTTTTAAAAGATTACAATATGCAGTCAGGGTTGAAAACTAAAACTATACTATTTCTATTCGTGCAGTGTTTTTTAAATTCCCAACAATCACAAGTAGTTTCACCTTAAGTGATAGATTGAGCCGAGTGTGGTGGCGCACACCTGTAATCCCAGTACTTGGGAGGCTGAGACAGGAGGATCACAGGTTCGAGGACAGTCTTAGCAAGTAGTGAGACTCTCATCAACCTAGTGAGACCCTGTGTAAAATAAAATAGGGCTGG
>PVJS01049217.1:0-14738 GCA_004027185.1 Glis glis | reverse complement strand
ACACACACACACACAGAGTCAATCAGTCCTGATGAGTATATATGAGTTCTCCCATTTCAGTTGATTCTCACAACAGCCATATAGTCACTCTCACAACAGCCATGATTATATCCTCATTCCTGATCGGAGGGAACTGGAATACAGGGAAGTTAAACAAGTCACCCGGGTCGCAAACCCCCATGTCCACGTGTTCAAAGGAAGCAGAAAGGCCACCACACTTTGGCTGCCAGCCTCCCCTAGCCACCCAGTGTGGCCTGAGCTCTGCCTCCTGGCTAGATGGCATCTGTTGGAATTCAGTTAACCATGACAGGCAGGAAATCACCGGGACCAGGCTCTGAGCCTCTGTCCTGATGCTCTTTCTTATTCCTTTTCTTTTCTTTCTTTCTTTTTTCTTTTTTTTAACGTGGTACTAGGGATTGAACCCAGGGGAATTCTACCTCTGAGCTACACCCCCAGCCATATTTTTTTATTGTGAAACAGGGCCTCACTAAGTTGCTGATGCTGGCCTCAAACCTGCGATCCTCCTGTCTCAGCCTCCCAAGTACTGGGATTATAGGTGTGTGCCACCACAGCCGGCTGTCCTGCTGCTCTTGAGAGACAGATGGCTATAACAATGAGAATGGAGTCAAGCAGTTTAGGGAGAAGATAAATCCCTCACCCAAACTCCCAGGTCCCACCCAGGGGACCCAAATCTGAGGCCAGGCTTTCTCCCCTTTTGTTTCGGGTCCCCATAGGGGACTGACAGGTAACATTTTGCATGTGTGGAGCCAGAGAGAGACTCTTGATAGCTGCTAGGCATACTGCTGCTGACACACAGACAGGCTTCTAAAGGGAGCCTTTGTAACTCTGGTGCCCAGGTGTCTGATGAGGGGCCACAGAAGTCAGATCTCCCAGCCGCAGAGAGCTCCAACGAGACATAGCCTCTAGCCTCCCCTAGGGAGAGTCTTCTAGATTCACTACCTTAGTCTGTTTTATGCTGCTACAACAAAATGTCTGAGACTGGTTAATTTGTAAAGAACAAAAATTGATTTCTCACAGTAGTGGAGGATGGGAAGTGCAAGATCAAGGGCCTGCCTGGCAAGTTTAGTTGTCTGATGAGGGCCTTCTGGTTACCTCCTCACTAAGGGACTTGATCCCATTAATGAGGGAGTAGCGCCTATGGCCTAATCATCTCATGCGTGCTCTCTCTCTTTCTCTCTCTCTCTCTCTCTCTGTACTGGGATTGAACCTAGGGGCATTCTACCACTGAGCTATACCCCCAGCCTGATTTTATTTTTATTTTCAAACAGGGTCTCGCTAAATTGCTGAGGCTGGCCTCAAACCTCTGATCCTCTTGTCTAAGCCTTCAAATACTGGGATTACAGGCATGCACCACCATGCCCAGCCAAGGTCCCATCTCTTAATACTGTCACATGGGCAACACTTCAATTTTTCAAGGGACACATTCTAACCATAGTGTTATGTTTACTGTCTCGTGTTGACCTTAAATGCCTCTCAGTACATTTTAAAGCGTTTGATGATTCAACTGGCAGGACTTATTTTATTCTCATTCCCTCACATCTATTATACCTGGAGGACTAGATGAATGTTCTCCTTCGCCCGGGGAAATATCGTCAGGACCTCGTGTGCTGATAACAGCTTGATCAAACCTGGCTGCCTCCCAGAGCCCACAGTGTTTCCTGGTCAGGGCTGGTTGCACTTGTCCCCATTTCAGGCTCCTACCAGCAGCTGAACAAGACCATTGCCTTGTTCAACTTCAATTCTTGCTACATGCAGACAATGGAAACAGCACTGCTGTCTCAAAAAGGATGGACTTGTGCTTGGGATCTCCTTGTGAACTCATTGGTCAACCACGAGCTCTCACTGGGCCCAAATGCCAAATTCCTCTGTGAAAACCAAACCTAAGACCTCACAAATGGCCCACCAGCTGTGCTTAATCCAATAATGGGGGCTAGTCCTTGTTTCCTGGCCATGGTTTGAGCCATTCAAAGAACAACATTAAGCTGGAGGCAATGAAGTATGCCTGTAATCCTACTTGGGAGGCTGAGACAGGAGGATCGCAGGTTGGAGGACAGCCTCAGCAACCTAGTGAGACTCTCAGCAACCTAGCGAGATCCTTTTTCAAAACAAAAAATAAATGCCAGGCGCAGTGGCACACGCTTGTAATCCCAGTACTTGGGAGGCTGAGACCAGAGGATCCGGGTTCGCGGCCAGCCTCAGCTACTTAGTGAGGCCCTCCGCAACTTAGTGAGACCCTGTTTCAAAATAAAGATTAAAAAATAGGGCTAGGGGTATAGCTTGAATGTAGAATGCTCCTGGGTTCAATCCTTGGTACCGCCAAAAAAATAAATAAATAAAATAAAATAGGTCTGGGGTGTAGCTTGGAGGTAGAATGAAATGCCTCTGGGTTCAATCCCCAATACTACAATAAATAAATGAATAAATAAATGAAAATAAAAAGGGTTGGGGTGTAGCTCAATGGTAGAGCTCCCCTGGCTTCAATCCCCAGTATTACACACACACAAACACAACATTAAATTTAAACAACAGAGCAAAATTTTGAGGGGAGTACTGAGGATTAAACCCAGGGACATTCTACCTCTGATCCACACCCCATTTTTACTTGGAAACAGGGTCTCACTAAGTTGCTGAGGCTGGCCTCGAACCTGCAATCCTCCTGTCTCAGCCTCTTAAGTGCTGTGATTACAAGCGTGTACCACGGCACCCAGCTAGCAATTTTAATATTAAAATCTACAACCTTCATAGAAATTAGAGCATGAGATGAAAGCAGCCTGCAATATGACCTCTCTCCCTTCTTTTGCCCCCACAATCTGAAATAAGATTTTACAGAGCCGGCCATAAGCCAAGGAGAGGCTGAGACCTCATCACTCTTATTCCTGCTACGAAAATCCCCAGTGGTGAGCAACAGGACTGGTGTGCGGGCTTCTCTACTTGGACTAAGGTGTCTTTCACTTCTTCCAATCCAGTTCCCATGACAATAGGGTGGGGTACCTGGGGCTGTGGGGTTGGAATCAAATCCAGAACTGAAAAGCCAACACGCATTCCTCCTGTCACCCAAGCCCAGGTCTGTGAGGATGCAGCTTCATACACGATGGCTTGCCCGGAGACTCTGAGTTCTTCTTTTTGTGGTGCTGGGGATTGAACCTAGGGGCATTCTACTTCTGAGCTATACCCCCAGCCCTTTTTATTTTTATTTTTTTTTACTTCGAAACAGGATCTCGCTATATTGCTGAGAGTCTCACTAAGTTGCTGAGGCTGGGTTCGAACCTGTGATCCTCCTGTCTCAGCCTCCCAAGTACTGGGATTACAGGCATGTGCCACCACTCCCAGCTCTTTTTTTCTTTAGTATTTTTTGGAGGGGGGACTGGTGATTGAACCCGGGGATGCTCTACCACTAAACCATCTTATTTTTTATTCTGATACAAGGTCTCACTAAAATACCCAGGCTGGCCTTAAACCTGCCATCTTCCTGCCTCAGCCACCGAGTCACTGGGATTATGGGCATGCACCACCATGCCTGGCCCCTAAGGACTTTTGACACTATTGTTCTGTTATAGCAGTGATTCCTCCCTGCTTTCTCCCACCACAGTGCAAGTAACACAGAGGGTTCCAACATAGGCTCCTCCCCCGGGCATGCTACTCAGGGCACCTTAGCTATGAGGCCACCCCTCTCTTTCCCACTCAGAAACGGGTGGTGGAATGCAAGAGAGTGAGTGGTGAGCAATTATTATAGGAAGAACCCTGAATCCGCTCGAATTTAGTTTGTGAAACTGAAGACTGGCAAACTTTGGGCTGGTACGAGCAACAGAGGGCCCATAACCCCTTCTCAGCCATGACAGTGGTTGAAAACTGCTGTATCCTCGCTTGGGGCTTTTCCAACCTCAAGGTTTAACCTGCCCGAGGCTCAAGCCTGAGGCCGGAGCTGTGCTGACAACAGAGCCCAGGACCATTGTCATGCCTAATCCACACTGTAATGAGACATAGTTTCATGGGACACCTGGAGATTGCTGGGAAAGTAGAGGCCCTATTTGCTCTTAGCCAAGCCTGAAAGCTGCTTGGTGACTCACGGAATCACAGCTGGAATAATATCAAGGGTGGCCAACATCCTGAGGTGACTACAAGCTTCCAGACACCGGTGCCAGAGACTCTCAGACAACGCTTCTCTCCAGGCTCCCATTTCTGGCTAGGCACCCAGCCCAGTTGGTTCACCCTAACAGAACCTGGTTTCCATCACAACGCCCTGACTGCTGGGCATGGTGGTGCATGCCTGTAATCCAAGTACTCGGGAGCCCAAGACAGGAGGATTGCAGGTTCCAGGCCAGCCTCAGAAACATAGCAAGACCCTCAGAAAACTTAGTGAGACCCTGTTTCAAAATAAAACTGGGCGTTGTGGCACATACTTGTAATCCCAGTACTTGGGAGACTGAGACAGGAGGACAGCAGGTTCAAAGTTAGCCTCATCACCTTAAATGAGGCCCTCCGCAACTTAGCGAGACCTTGTTTCTAAATTAAGAATTAAAAAAAAGCCAGGCGTGGTAGCACATGCTTGTAATACCAGTACTTGGGAGGCTGAGACAGGAGGATTCAGGTTCGTGGCCAGCCTCAGCTACTTAGTGAGGCCCTGCGCAACTTAGAGAGACCCTGTTTCAAAATAAAGAATAAAAAGTAGGGCTGGGGGTATAGCTCGGAGATAGAAATGCCCCTGGGTTCAATCCCCAGTACCACCAAAAACAAACAAACAAACAAAAAAGAAAACAGGATAGAAGTTTGGCTCAGAAGTAGAATGCCCCTGGGTTCAATCTTCAGTACGCAAAACAAACCAACAAAACGCCCTGACTGCTTGACAGGACAAGCACTAATTTTTAAATTTTTCTCCATGCCCACAGCAGGTCACAGAGGATGAAGCCCCACCTACCGCAATCCACACAGCCTTACCCTGGAGTTGGACCCATCGAAGATGAAGAGGGACTTCTAATAACAAACTTGTCTTGGGTGTCCTGATGGGCAGGAAATCAGGCAAGACCATGGCTAGCTGCTCTGCTATGCTAATTCGTTGGCTGAGCCATTAGGAGGTAGCAGCTGATGCAGTAATGATAACTTAGAGGGCAGCGGCAGCAGGAAAGTGTCTATAAATGGATTTTATTACAAGGCTTCCCTGAGTTTGGCTATCCACAGGCATTATGTCATTAGGAAAAACTGATGCCTCTCAATAGAGAAAAAGAAATCTGTTCCTGAAACGAGGCTTTCCGAAAGCTATTAGCTGTCGTCTTAAAATCACAACATTGAAGCTTTCACAGGAATAGCATCAACACTTTGTAAAGAAGCATGAGGAGATGTTTGACTCTCTGCCTTCTCTATTACTCATTCCTCTAGTAGGGGGAAGTGAGGGAGCAGAGAAAAGAGGATGGTTTTTTAAAAATTCATTCATACTTAATAAAGCAAAGTATCACCCTGATATTTAAAAATAACATCTCTCTAGTCACCAGCAAAATTGGAGGCAATATATCATTCTTCCTCCCAGGGGCAGAGGCTTGATTATCTGAGTACAGTTGATCCCTGAGTCTCCAAAGCCAGCCAACGTTTTCAGCCTTTCCATCTTTTGCTGCATCCATTGTCCTGGCATTCATTGTTTTGGTCAGAGTTTACAAAGCCCATTCCTTCGCCTGTCCTGCAGTCCCATGGGGGTTGCCTGGCTTAGACCAGAGCAGTATCAAGGAGGGAGGCTGAAGGAGAGGGCTGAATTCCCTACTCCGTGCTCCACCTGGAGTCAGCCTTTGCCTTTCCCACTGCCTCTGGCTAGTAATCTCTGCATCTCTGAGGCTTTGCAGCAGCCACCACTAGAAGAAGGGAGTGGTTTGGCTTCTGGATTCTCTCTCACAAATACATGAGACATGGGCAATCAAGAGTCAACTACAGCCGGGTGTGGTGGCACACGCTTGTAATCCCAGTACTTGGGAGGCTGAGACCAGAGGATCTGGGTTCATGGCCAGCCTCAGCTACTTAGTGAGGCCCTCTGCAACTTAGCGAGACCCTGTTTCAAAATAAAGAATAAAAAATAGGGCTGGGGGTGTAGCTTGGAGGTAAAGTGCCCCTGGGTTCAATCCCCAGTACCGCAAAAAAAAAAAAGAGTCAACTACAGCCAGGTGCAGTGGTCCACACCTGGAATCCCAGTACTTGGGAGGCTGAAACAGTAGGATCACAGGTTCGAGGCCAGCCTCGGCAACTTAATGAGACCCTGTTTCAAATTTAAAAAAATAAATAAAAAGGTCTGGGGGTGTAGTTCGGAGGTAAAATGTCCCTGGGTTCAATCCTCAGCACCCCCCCCAAAAAAAAGAAAAAGGAAAGAAAGAGTCAGTACTTGGGAGGCTGAGACAGGAGGATTTCAGGTTTGAGGTCAGCCCCAGCAACTGAGTGAGGTCCTCCGCAACTTAGTGAGACCCTGTTTCAAAATAAAAGAATAAAATAGGACTGGGGGTATAGCTCAGAGGTAGATTGTCCCTGGGTTCAACTCAGTACAACAACAAAAATAAAGAGTCGACTATAGCTGGATACAGTGGCTCACACCTGCAAACCCAGTGACTTGGAAGGCTGAGGCAGGAGGATCAAAAGTTCAAGGCCAGCTTCAGCAACTTAGCATGATCCTGTCTTGAAATAAAAATTCAAAGGGCTGGGGATATAGCTCAATGGTAGAGTGCCCCTGGGTTCCATCCAATCCCCAACATTACAAAAAGAAAAAAAAAAGAGTCGACTACACTAAGATGGATGGTGAAGGTACTTTAGGGCTATCTTGTAAAATAATAATAATAGAGAGCAAACGACCAGAAAGGTGAAATGCAGGCTCCCACTCACATTCATAGTTCCGTTGATCTCTGCCACTGATTCATCATCTGTGGGGAACTGGTAGATCTGGACCCCGTTGCTGACAAGTTCGCTGGTGATTTTGATTTTGAACTTGGTTAGCTCGCTCTTAGAAATGGCGTCTGATTTGGCGATGATGGGGATAATGTTCACCTAGGGAAAGAAAGAGCAAAGTAGGATTATCATCGGTAACCAGCAAGTGACAACAGTGGGACCTGGGACATCCAGCAGCTTGTCAGAGGGAGCAGCTCTGCCCACTGGTCTAGGACAGGCCACCTCTAGAGGCAAATAACAACGTAAGACCAATAACAAGTACTTACTATGTACTGGGCACTGAACTAAGTACTTTTGATCAAGTAACACAATTAATCATGACAACAGCCCTCCTAGAAGATACCATTACTACTATTTTTACCAACGAGAAATAGAAGCCTAGAGAGGTTAAGTAACTTGTCCAAGGCCACAGAGCATGGAAGTAGCCGAAATGGGATTCAATTCTAAGTTTAGGCTTAGTCCTAAATCCAGTCTTAACCATGAGCTGTTAACTAGTTCAGATGTGATAGGATGAATTAGGTCATTGCTGCGACGATTTGAAGCAGAAAGGTGACAGCTGGGAATTTGTGGTAGCACGCTTGCCTAGCATGTATGAAGCTCTGTGTTTAATCGCTGGTACTGAGGAAGGAAAGGAGAGAGGGAAGGAGGGAGGAAAGGCCATGCTCATAACTTTGTGGGGCAGAGCATACCTAAAGCTCAGAGTTCCTGCCAGCAGACCCCAATGGGGCGGCATGGGTGGCACTCAGGCCCTGGAGCTCCAGTCTTGGGAGAGAAGTCCTGCCTCCTTTGAGATTGCCTTAGGAGTACTCGGAAGGCTGGTACCACTCAGGGCCTCCGATGCTGGGTTAAAGGAAGACTGGATCTTGGAGGTGCCTCCCTTTAAGTCTTTGGGGGCATAGTGGGGTGTCAAAGCCCTTGCCAAGGTGGAACAGGAGGAGAGCCAGTTCTCCTTGTAACTTTTTGCCAAGTCCCAACCGGTACACTATAAACATATGTCAAAAGTTGCTTACTTAATGCAGCCCTCCCACCAGGCTGCCAGCCACGTGGCTCACTGCTGCCCTATACAGGGGCATGCCAGGCATGGCAACATTTCAAGAGCAGCCTATTATATAATGAGGGCATAAGAAATATGATCTGTGTGGGGAAGGAAACAGACCAAATAATGTTATGTGCATATATGAATGTCTCACTACGAATTTCACTATTATGTGCACTTACAAGGTACCAATAAAGAAATGTTATCTGCTATTACAAAAATTAACATTAATAATGTTCAAAGTCAAGTTTGCATGATTTGGATCTAGCACAGGCCAGTTAATATTGGGACAAAGAAAAAAACACCTTTCCATTGCCAAAGCCTTCTCCTCGAGACCTGGACAGCCATCTCGCTTGCATCCATTCTTATTTTCAAGAGGAATCAGGGTAGAAAGATGGCAGAGGCAAACCCAGTGCTGGGAACCCAGATTACAAAGGATTTGACACAGGTATTGGAGGAGTAGCATCATCTTTATGGAGGGGCAGGGAACGAGGGAGAAGATAAGGATGCTAACCCAGCACCTACTATGTACAAGAGATCGGTGCCAGTGAGCCCGGCTTGCCCAGCCTTCCGCCTGGCTGCATACCTTACTGTCCAGCTTCTTCATGGTCACTAGGTCCAGAGACTTCAGCGAGTGCCCCGTGGGGGCAATGAAGTACAAGCAGGCATGGATTCGGGAGTCGTGGTAGGTGTGCAGCACTCTTCGGATCTTCAGCTCCTCCTGCAGGTAGGCCTCAAATTGCGCATCGATGAATTCTACGATGGGCTTGTAGCTAAAGGAGAGAGAAGAGAGATGAGTGGGAACCTTCAAACATGTGCATTTTGGCCGAGTCCCTAATAGTAATGTAAAGTGCCCTCTGGAATCTGACCCTCCCTCCTCCTGTTGGATTTCTCCAGCTCTCTTCGGTGGGCCTCCAATCCTGTTGGCCTGGCCACCTTCTTGGTCCCCACATGAGCCCACCTGATGCTCACCTGTGTGCCTTCCCTCTGAAATGCCCATTTCTCTCTCCTCACCTGAATCCTGCCCTCCCACTCCTCAAGGCTCAGTTTCATGCCTACCTCCTTCCTACAGCCTTCCCCATTTGTACTAGAAACCCCTTCCATGACCCAGGAACATAAAAATCTGGTATTGGGTTGCTTGCTATTGCTTCACAAGGACTCATTCACTGTGTCCTCATGAAGGGCAGGGCCTCACTAAGTAGCTGAGGCTGGCCGCGAACCCAGATCCTCCGGTCTCAGCCTCCCAAGTACTGGGATTACAAGCGTGTGCCACCACACCCAGCTCAAGGTTGTGATTTTAAACTCAGGTCTGGGGATGTGGCTTGGTGGTAGAGCACTTGCCTAGCATGTGCAAGGCTCTGGGGTCAATACCTAACACCACAAAAAATTCTAAGTATTCAGACAAAATTTAGTAAAGATACTCCCACATGCACCGTCCATAGGTGTATACATGTGGCCCAACTCATTGAGTCTCCATACACAGCACCCCTAGGCGACCCCCAATCTCACCAAAACATTTTCTTTTCTTCCTCCTCTTCCTCCTCCTCCTCCTCCTGGGGCCTTGTACATGCTATGCAAGTGCTCTACTACTGAGCTGCACCGCCAGCACCCTGCCTTTTTGGTACTGGGATTTGAACCCAGGTGCATTGTACCTCCAAGCTACACCTCCAGTCCTATTTTATTTTGAAACAGGGTCTTGCTAAGTTACTGAGGGTCTCACTATGTTGCTGAGGCTGGTCTTGAACCTGCAATCTTCCTGCCTCAGTCTCTCGAGTAGCTAGGATTCCAGGCATGCATCGACTTCTTGTTCCTCTTCCTCCCCCTTCTTCCTCTTATTTGTTTATTTATTTTTGTTGTTGTTGTACTGGGGATGTAATCCAGGGACATTCTACCTCTGAGCTACACTCCCAGCCCTTTTTATTTTTTTGTTTTGAAACGGGGTCTTGCTAGGTTGATACAAATCCCGTTAAATTGCTGCGACTGTCCTCAAACCTGTGATCCTCCTGTCTCAGTCTGCCAAATACTGGGATTACAGGCGTGTGCCATCAGGCCCAGGTGATGCACCAGTCTTCTTAAACAGCCCTCTACTCCTCCCTGTCCTGGGCCTCCCAAAGAAGCTTTCCTCTTTCCCTGTGCCCCATCCGCCTGGCCCACCCGGGTCATCCCTGCCGCCTCTACAGCCTCTCTCTGCTCTAACTAGGTCAGCATGGCTTCCGGCCCTGCCTTTGTTCTCATCATCCCTGTCTGCACTGCCTCTCCCTCTGAGGTGCTGCTTCCCTCCAGGGAAGAGGAGGTTTGTTCCCTGGGCCCAGGGCAGGGAGTTTTCAGATAGCACTGCCAGAAAGGAAAATGATCAAAGGAGGAACTGGACCGAGCCAGTGCCTCCCACCTGCAGCAGCCCAACCTGAGCCTTTCTGAAAGAGCCCCCTAGCAGAGAAAAGGCATTTAAAAAAGAATTTGAATCCTTGACTGAGAGCTGCAAACACACAGCAGATCCAGCTGCAGGCTATCTCTGGAGCCCCAAAGAAAAATCTAAAAATATGGTCCTTTCTTTTTTCCTTTGATCTCTCTGAGCCAACGTTGTTCAGAAGGGCCAGGGCATCAAAGGATCTCTGGGTGGCAAAGATCCTTAGAAGGTTCCTGAAGAATTTCGAGTGAAGGTAGCAAATGCATCCCTTAGGCTTATCTCATTTCTGGATGACTGGCTGCTTTGAATTACCTGGCCATGATACTGCTTCATGGTTTCCCATTACATAACTTTTTTGCTGCATTTTTTTCTGGTTTTGCAAAAGGGAACAGAGGAAAGAAAACAGCAGCAGGTTTTAGCTTTTTTCCCCCTGAATCTCTAGTGCTACCCTGTGCCCATCTTTCCGCTGCTACCTCTGGCTCTGAATCTCTGAAGAGGTGCCTGGATCAGACCAGCACGGTCAGCCAATCAGCCACCTGGATTTGGTTTAAAGGAATAGGAAATAGATGACTCATCTTAGTCTTAGTCATCTTTGTATCCTCGGTGTCTGACATGCTGTCTGGAATCTAGTAAGGGTTCCACCTACCACTCTGTGCTCCTCCCCCAACCCCCTGTCCCCAGTGGCTCATCTTCCCACGGTGGCCATCTATGCCACACACTGTATTCAATGGACTCTAGTCCATGGTAAATGAAATTCTTACTCCCATAAGCAACCTTCCTCTAAGTGATATGTGACTGTCCTTTAAAGATGGTGCTTTTCTTATATCCTTCACAACTGGACTTTTTTTCCCCCTGATTTTTTTTTTAGTTCTGGAAATTGAACCCAGGGGGCATTCTACCTCTGAGCTACACTGCCAGCCTGTTTTATTTTTATTTTGAAACAAGGTTCTTGCTAGGTTTCTTAGAGTCTCACTAAGTTGCTGAGGCTGTCCTTGAACCTGCAATCCCAGTCCCCAAGTACTGGGATTACAGGCGTGCATCACCACACCCAGCTTGCTCTAGTATTATTTGAACTGCTTCCTTCCCCAGCGCTCCTTCTTCCCCTCCTTAACTCTTACCCCAACCCCCCCATAGATGCTCCACACTGTGAGTGGAGCCTTGATTAGGTTCCTGAGCTCCAGAAGCCCAGCCTAGCCCAGCCCAGCCTCCACTGACTCCCACGTTGAGTTTGCTTTGCTAATCTCTATGGAGCAAAGAACATTCAACAACGCTCCAAAGATCCCATCCAAACTAGACAGCTGGACATTTCTATGTATCCCATTCAAGGTTCATTGAGGGCTGGGGAGAGACCATCTTTCTTCGAGCTATTTCCTGGCTTGCTATGGTCTCTTCCATCTCCCACAAAATCAGCTCCAACAGACTCTACCCCTCCTCATCATTACGGTTAATCTTCCCCATCCCCCCTTTTTGTGGTACCGGGAATTGACCCAGGGGCATTCTACCTCTGAGCTATACCCCCAGCCCCATTTTATTTTTTATTTGGAAACAGGGCCTCACTAAGTTGCTGAGGCTGGCCGCAAACCTGCGATCCCCCTGTCTCAGCCTGCCAAGTACTGGGATTACAAGTGTGTTCCACTACGCCTGGCTAATCTTTTCCCTTTTAAAAGTTCTTAACCTGGGGTCCACAAACGTCCAAGGGGTCTGTAGATAGAATTCAGAGGATCTACAAGGTTGTGGGTGTAGCTCAGTGGTAGAGCGCTTGCCTAGCATGCGCTAGGCCCTGGGTTCAATCCCCAGCACCACAAAAAAAAAAAAAATTCAGAGGATTCATAAATTCGGATAGGAGAAGTGCATCCTTCTTACTAACCTCAAAGTGAAATTTAGCAGGTTCTGCAGTTACAAATGTAGGTAACCATCAACACAAATGTTTGCAGCTCCTGTGATTTCATAAGCCAAAGAAATCACTGATATTTTCATTTCCTAGCCTAGGGATGCAAATCTTTCAAGATAGCATATGATCTACACCCCCAGCCCTATTTTTTTACTCTTTATTTTGAAACACAGTCTCACGAAGTTGCAGAGGGCCTCACTAAGTAGCTGAGGCTGGCCGCAAACCCGGATCCTCTGGTCTCTGCCTCCCAAATACTGAGATTACAAGTGTGCACCACCACGCCTGGCTAATCTCCTGTTTTATTTTTTATTTGGAAACAGGGTCTCACTAAGTTGCTCAGGGCCTTGCTAAATTGCTGAGACTGTCCTTGAACCTGCGATCTTCTTGTCTCAGCCTCCCTAGTACAGGGATTACAGGCATGCGTCACGGTGCCCAGCTTCAGCTACTTTAAATACAGTGATCCAGGAAGGCTCCTCTGAGGATCTGAGATTTGAGCTATAGGGATGAGAATAAGAGAGCCATGGAGAGATCTAAGAGGAAGGCATTCCAAACAGAGGGAATAACAAATGAAATAATGGTCCCCAGGCAGAAACTAGCTTGACAAGTTTGAGCAATCGGAAGAAGGCCAGGGAGCTGGGATTTTAGTGAATGAAGGAGGAATAATAAACTATTCAAAATAGCCAAAAGGTGGAAACAGCCCAAATATCCATCAACTGATGGATAAAGAAAATGTGGACTATGCACACAATGGAAATAGAAAGGAAATTCCACCATAGAAAGGAAATTCTAATACACGCTGTCACATGCATGACCCTCGAAGATATCATCAATGAAAGAGGACAGACACAAAGAGACAAATACTGTACGACTCCACTTATGCGAGTCGCCCAAAAAACTCAAATTCATAGAGACAGAAAAGAGAACAGAAGTTACGAGCGGCTGAGGCGAGACCATGAGTTGTCTTTCCAGGTGATGAAAACATTTGGAACTAGACAGAGGTGATGGTTGCACAATAGATAGCGGTGGCGGTTGTCGATGTATTAACTGTCACTGGATTGTTCACTTCAAAATAGTTAATTTTTGCGGGGTGTGATGGCACACGCCTGTAATCCCAGTACTTGGGAGACTGAGACAGGAGGATCACAGGTTAGAGGACAGCATCAGCAATGTAGCAAGACTCTCAGCAACCTAACAAGACCCTGTTTCAAAAGAAAAAAATAAACCGGACATAGAGACACATGCCTGTAATCCCAGTTCTTGGGAGGCTGAGACAGGAGGATCGCAGGATTCAGGCCAGCCTCAGCAACTTAGCAAGACCCTGCTTCAAAATAAAAAATAAAATGGGGGGTGTAGCTTGGAGGTAGAATGCCCCTGGGTTCCATCCCCAGTACCACAAGCAAACAAACAAACAAAAGCGCTAGAGCATAGCTCAGAGGTAGAATACCCCTGGGTTTAATCCCCAGTACCACACACACACACACACACACACACACACACACACACACACACACAGTTAATTTTGATTTGGGCATGGTGGCACACCCCTGTGATCCCACTACTTGGGAGGTTAAGACAGGAGGATCACAGGTTCCAGACCAGCCTCAGCAACTTAGCAAGATTTTCAGCAACGTAGGGAGACCCTGTTTTAAACTAAAACATAAAAAGGGCTGGGGATGTACTTGGAGGTAGAATGCCCCTGGGTTCAATTCCTAGTACGACCCAAAAAAAAAAGTTGATTTTGTTATGTGAATTTTACCTCAACAACAAAGAATAATACGAGATGAAGCAAGCAAGGTGGCAGAAAAGAGATAAGGTAGGGTCTTGTGGGGAGGGTACAGTAAGAAGATTTTTCCCTATGAGTGGGGTCTTTTGTGCCATAATGCTTTCTAATTGGTTGTTGTAGGTATATAGGAAGTCTATGGATTTCTTGATGTTTATTTTGAAATTGGCCACCTTGCTGAACTACTATTTGTTAGAATTGCTTTTCAGCTAATTACCTTGGGTTTCCTAAACACTGTATTTGTTATGGTTTGGATCATAAATACCCCCCCAAAGGCCCATGTGCTAAATGCTTGTTTGCCAGCCTGTGGCACCATTGGGAGGTGGTGGGACCTTTAGAAGGTGGGGCCTAGTGGGAGGAAGTTAGGTTATAGAGCGGATACTGGGGCCCCACATGCCTTCCTCTCTCTCTCTCTCTCTTTGCTTTCCAGCTGCCATGATCTGAGCAGCTGTGCACCACCAGGCACTCTGGGCCATGATATACCAGTGTCTCACCACAGGCCCAAAGGCAACAGAGCCTACAGACCATGGACTGAAACCAGGAACCAAAATAAGCTTTTCTTTCTTTCTTTCTTTTTTTTTTTGCGGTACCGGGGATTGAACGCAGGGGCGTTCTATCTCTGCGCTACGCCCCCGGCCCTATTTTTTATGCTTTATTTTGAAACCGGGTCTCACAAAGTTGCGGAGGGCCT
>PVJS01049216.1:0-14738 GCA_004027185.1 Glis glis | reverse complement strand
CTCTCTCTCTCTCTCTCTCTCTCTCTCTCCCTGTCTCTCTCTCTCTCTCTCTACTTAGTGAGGCCCTCCGCAACTTCGTGAGACCCAGTTTCAAAATAAAGTATAAAAAATAGGGCTGGGGGTGTAGTGCGGAGGTAGAACGCCCCTGGGTTCAATCCCCGGTACCGAAAAAAAAAAAGCAAAATATATAATGAGGCAGTTAAAATAACAGTGATTCTAATTCTGTGTGGATTTTTGCCTCTGTTTTCCCTCTAGTTTATTAAATAAAGGATGTAACAGAGGTGTTAGGTTCTATGATTCTCAGATATAATTTCATGATCTTGTAAAAAATGCTCACCATTTTTTCCTAAAACAGCAAAGTAGAGATGGGTCCAGTGGGAAATGACCGCTGTGTCCGTCAGTTAGAGTCATTTAGTTCAGCAAAATCCATGTGATAGCTAACTTATAAAGAGGAAAGGTTTCCTTTGGCTTACAGTTCGCGAGGGTCTAGTATATCTGATCCGTTGTTCTCATTGTCTTTGTGCCTATGGTGAAGCAGCAACTATCCTGGAAGTGAAAAGAGAGGACAGGAAGAGAACAGGGTCCCACGACCTCCTTCAATGTCATGTCTCCTGTGCTCTAAACACCTTCTACCAGACTTTACATCTTAGAGGTTCCACCACCTCCCAATAGCACCATGGACTGGAGACCAAACCTTAAACACATGGGCCTTTGGGGGGAACAATCAGGAAAATAACTATAGCAGCTTCTGCTGAACAAAACAAATTTTATGCAAACTGTGATTTAAATAATTTAGTGACTAGGTGGATGTTGCCGGTTCAAGAAAGATCAGGTCGCTAAATCCTTAGCCCAACCCTATAATAATAACTATTGATGTTATTAACATTACTATTATTGCTATTACTCAAAGAATCTCAAAGTGACTTAAAGTCACACATTTAGCCTTTGAATGGTTCTGCTTTGTGTGTTAGTGGGCCAGCAGGGCATTTCTAATCTACGCCCTTACTTTGACAACTTACCACTAAAGTAGACCATTACTAATCAGAAAGAATAAATGAAGTTAGTTAGCATGCCCAATTTAATGTTTGAAAATACTATTGATTTTCTAATTACATGGTAACATGGAGCCATTTCTTATAAATTTATCCGGTTTGAGTTAACATCCAGCCCCCTGAAGCACAGATGTACTTCCATTAGAATTATCATTTGCAAGGACTATTTATAAAAAAGTTTACAAATTTTATTTTGTATAATTTTAATTTAGTGAATAATAATAAATTATAAAAGTATTAACAAATTGTATCCTCTTTCTATTTGACACTTCAGTAAATTATCTTTTTTTGTGTATGTGGTACTGGGGATGGAACCCAGGGGCATTCAACCTCGTAGCTACACTCCCAGTACTATTTTATTCTTTTATTTTGAAACAGGGTCTCACTAAGTTGCAGAGGGCCTCACTAAGATGCCGAGGCTGATCTTGAACCTACGATCCTCCTGTCTCAGCCTCCCAAGTACTGGGATTACAAGTGTGCTCTATCACACCTGGCTGAAAATTACCTTTCTTTTTGTCAAACACAGCTCTACTTCCCAAAATTTATTCTCAATTTTGTCAAAAGAACATCCATATCAAAAGCTTATGATAATCCATATATTTCACAATTTTACTCTAAACTTACAATTCTGAGGAGAGGTAAACAATTTTAAAAGGAAGAAAGACTTGAACACATCACTCTCAGTGCAAGAGAAATCATGTAACCCTAAACTAAAATTGCTAAAGAAGATGTAACTACCCCTTTAATGCCTGTTCACCCTGTCTGTTAATCGGACTACAGCCCATCCTTTCTTGATTATCAGGTGTATATCGTTTTAATTATCATTGTTTTTTAGAAATTCTACAATTTTATTTTCTCATTCCTCTTTTTCCTCCATATCAACAATGGAGATTTGTTTTTATTCCAGGATAAAAAGACATTGTTTATATTTTTTATTGTTTATGTTTTAAGTTGCATCATTTTCTGAATCCATTGTATCTCCCCAAGAAAGTGTTGTTCATAATATTTTTTACAAAATTTTTGGGAAAAATACATGTCCAATTTTCATGACTATTTTGTCTGTACTCTACAAAACTAAGTCACTTTTTTGTTATATATTTCCATAAGATTATGTTGCTAAGTCTTTAACATTTTGGAGGGTCCACTTGATTTCTACTGCACTAAGTGTTCCATTCAAGTCTTCTACTTTCAGTAATAGTCTCTTTTGTATTACATGTAGTTTCTATATTTTAAAGTTAGTTGTTCTGCTAGGTGGTATATAGATTTTCATATCTTCACTGTGGATTGTGGTCTTTAGCATTATAAAGTATCCCTTTAATGCCTGTTTACCTTGTCTGTTAACAGGATTGCAGCCCATCCTTTCTTGACTGATTTTTTTTCTGATACACTTTTGCCTATCCCTTTATTTTTAGCATCACATTGTTTTAGGTTTGTCTCATGCATTCAGCATGTAATTGAGTTTTACTTTGTGAGCCAGTTTGAAAATGTTTATCTTTTAATAAGTGGGTTAAGCTTATTACATTTAGTATGACTAATTTACTTTGACAATACTCAGTCATACTATTTTGTGTTCTGTGTATTTACACACACGCACACATATGCACATAAATACATGTATGTACGTATGTATGGTTGTATATAAGTATATAATGTTATATTTTTGTAATTTTTTCTTTGTGTTATCTGTTTTTACTTGGTTTTACGCCTCACTCATTTACTTTTTGATACTGTTTATTTTGAATAGGGATGATTGTGCAAGGGTCCCATGTGTAAAGGAAAGTACAAGAGCAAGCAAACACCTACAGAAGAGAGATAACATGAGGGGAGCTCCTCTTTATAACCACCAGCTCTCACGGTCACCAATCCAGTCATGCAAAAAAGGAGAACCCACTCTCACTCTGGGAGAATTGACCTAGCCTCATAAGAGCATTAGGAAGGGTGGTAGCTCTAAGACCCAGTCACCTCTTAAAGGTTTATCTTTCAACACCATTAAATTGGGAATCAAATTTCAACATGAGTTTTGGAGAGAGTAAAATATATTCAACCCATAGCACTCAGTGTATATATTCTGTCATTGCTAGGTTCCATAATCTTCTCCTTTCTACTCAGCTCCTATCACTGTTAGCCCCAGTGTGGCTTCTAGATCTGGACTAGTCACTTTCAGACATCTGTTTCTTTACTTATACATGTGGTATTTGCTCTCTTCTAGTTAAGCTCTAGGTATGAATGAAGGGAGGATTCATGTGAACTCCCTTTTGTTCTTTTTTTTTTTTTGCGGTACCGGGGATTGAACGCAGGGGCATTCTACTTCCGCGCTCCGCCCCCGGCCCTATTTTTTATACTTTATTTTGAAACCGGGTCTCATGAAGTTGTGGAGGACCTCACTGAGGAGAAAGAGACAGAGAGACAGAGAGACAGAGAGACAGAGAGAGAGCTGAGGCTGGCCGCGAACCCGGATCCTCCGCGTGCGCCACCACGCCCGGCCCTTTTGTTCTTCTTTTAGAGACCATGTAGAAAGAATAGAATGTAGGTGCTTGTCACAGAAACTGAGAGGCCTTTCTTTTTTTCCATAAAGCCAATTATACTATGGTTTTATAATGATGGAACTTATATAATAAATAAATAAGAATATGATTCTGGAGAATTGGGTGAGGACTTATGATATCCTTGCATAGGCCAGAGAGGATGAGGTCTAGTACCCAAACTGAAAAATTACTCTTAATAAGAGCAAAGGCAGTTCATCTATGACAAAATAAGAGTAGATGGAATTATGTGCCATCAAAAGCAGGAAACTCGGTAAGTGATTTGGCATGAGCTCATGGAAGTTCTCCTTTTATTTCTTCTATTTCCTCAGTAATGGAGGATCAATGTCTACAGCTGATGTGAAGATTAGAAAGGATGCACTGAGAAGAGAGAAATGTGCTGTAGAAGCCCAGAAGAGTGTGGGCATGGTGATCAGCAAGTCAGCATCATTGCACGTTTCTACGCTCATTTATTTGGGCAATATGAATTTGTTCATATAACATATATGTTTAGTTTCCTGTGTTCATAGGCTGAAGTGTTAGATTTAAATACAATTGAAGTTTTGGCATTTGTTTGGAGGATAGAAGGGATATTTTAGAAAAGACTAAACAGATGAATGGATCACAAAACTATGGGATATGTACACAATGGAATTTTACGCGGCCACAAAGGAGAACAAAATTACATCATTTGCAGGGAAATGGAGAGAACTAGAGAAAATTATGCTAAGTGAAAGTCGGATGTCCCCCCCTAATCTGTGGAAGCCAGATAGAATGAGATTTAGAAGGGACTCCCTACAAAGAAGAAGGAAACTTTAGATGAACAAAGAAGGTGACCTAACTGAGGGAGTTGGGAGGGGGTGGAGGGAAACACACTATAGCACATGATGTATATACACAAATTTCTAAGACATAGTGATTGATCTAAGTGATCTAAGCACGAAAGGGAGGGAAGGGGAAGGGAATAGGGTGGGATTGGAGGGAGGGCTAAATGAGCAGTGTGTACATGTATGATGCTGCTACCCTGACATGTATCAAAATATATAACTACAATGCACCAATAAATGAATATTTAAAAAAAAAAGAAAAGACTAAATACACAGTTCTATTGGTGTTTAGAGAAAAAGACATAATCTGAGTCTGTGCAGAAGAGAGTATATGGTGAAGTATATGGGTACAGTATAGTTAAAATAGCTTTTGAGCACAGTCTTGCAGGATATAAGTGCCTGGAAAGCGTGGGGGTGAGTGGAAGAGGGTGCCGGGTGAGGCTATGGTATGAGAAATGTGTGAACCATATCAAGTTCTGATTGGAATGTAGGCAGTGTGTTAAAAAGAATATGAAAATTCTCAATTTCGCTGAAATAAAGATCTATAGGAAATAAGACTGAAACAGTAGATATTAAAGATAACATGGCAGTTTGTAGATGTCTGACAAAGTAACTAGGACTTGAACAGAAGAAAGATATGGGGGAAAAAACTAAATACAAAAACTTTGAATGTAGTAATGATGCCAATATTTATTATTTTAAGTCTAGCCTATCAATACAGTGTTAGAAGTGGGAGAAATGGGAATCAAGAGTTGTTCTAAGAGATTATTGTTATCATTCCAGGATAATAAAAGTGCGAACATTAATTATGTCCTATTCAATGAGAAGAAAGTTTAGGTATGAGAAATAGATGAACATTACATATCCTATGTAGTCTATATTGAAAAGAGAAGATAGATGTAAAAATATATACTTCTTTTTTTGTAACTAATTTATAATAACACTTTTTAGAATTTTGAGCTCTTAAAAGTGAATTCATAGTTTAGTGGTATCAGGGAAGACATTCATGCTAGATCAGAACAGACTGTTACTTAATTGACCTTTTCCATTTTAGTCCTCTGAGAATAGTGACTTTTCCAACTTACTAAAGGCATTTAAAATTGCCTGAACATTACTCTAAAGTACATGAATGAATAGACTTTTAAAATTGCGGCTATTGATCTAATATGGTAAAAACAGGCTGTCGACCACTTAAAAATAGTCTTCCAATGACATTTATTGATTTAGTTAGACTTAGGCAATAATTTTTTCCTGGAAATAGTCTTTACTTGGTGGTTCAGTCTCCAGACCAAAACCAGGGAATACAAGCTAAATGTTGTATGTAATGGGTTTAGAGAGAGAAGGAATACTTGGTTCTTTCAATGTGAGATGAGAGGAGGACTCCAGCCTGCTTTTTAAAGAACTCCTGTGGTGTGTCCCTTTCCAGTGTTGTCACTATCATCGCCAAGAAGCATCATGCTCACTGGTGAGGCTAAGAGGGAGCCGCGTGTCCCAGGCAGAAGCCTTTAGAGGTAGAGAGACCATCAGAACCAGACTCTTTCCATGTGACTCAGCATTTTCTTCCTCTCCACCTTTGGTGGGAACTGGCCTTCTTGTATCTTTTTCTCCTTATATTACTCATGGTTTAATTCCTTCTCATCTCAGTAAGAGCTTTAACATACTCCTACAGTTTTTCTTGGTATACTCTAGACCTTGAAATAACTCACAGATATTTTGAAATATTCTAATAAAATATAACATTAGCAGCCAGAGAGAAATTATAACCAAAAAGCCTCCTTTTTGATAATAGCCATTCCAACAGGTGTGATATGTTATCTCAATATGCTTTTAATTTGCATTTCCCTGATGATTAGAGATGTTGAGTATTTGTTCTATATCTGTTAGTCATTCATATGTCTTGGGTTTGAGCAATCTGTGTGTGTGTGTGTGTGTGTGTGTGTGTGGTACTGAGGATTGAACCCAGGGGTCCTCTGTCACTGAGCTATACCCCCAGCCCTTTTTAGTTATTTTATTATTTTATTTTATTTTATTTTTGTCTGGTACTAGGGATTGAACCCAGGGGTGTTCTACCTCTGAGCTGTACCTCCAGCCCTATTTTATTTTGAAACAGGGTCTAAGTTGCAGAAGACCTCGCTAAATTGCTGAGGCTGGTTGCAAACTTGCCATCCTCCTGTCTCAGCCTCCCAAATACTGGGATTACAGGCATGTGCCACCACTCCTGGCTCCTTTATCCATTTTTTTTAAATCGGGTTATTTGTTGTCTTGCTATAGAGTTGTTTGTGTTCCTTCTATCTTTGTGGTATTGTAGTCCCTTATCAGTGAGTGGCTTGCAAATATTTTCTCCCAGTCTATAGGTTGTCACTTCACTTTGTTACAGCATAGTGACAGTAGTTAATTATAATGTACAAGCGGTCCCTGACTTAGTGACATTTGCCTTACAAGTTTTCAGCTTTACAGTGCTGCAAAAGCTATATGCATTCAGTAGAATCATATATCCGGTTTTGAATTTTGGTCTTTTCCTAGACTAACAAATGCTATGCAATTCCACATGCCATTGAGATGCTGGGCAGTGGTTCTGGGAGCAACCCCCAGTCAACTACGATCACAAATGTAAACAATCGATGCTGTAGTCTGTACTGTGTTGCTGAGTTATGATGTTAGCAGGTTAGGTATATTAAATGCATTTTTTATTTATGATATTTTAAATTTAGGATTGGATAACTGGGATGTAACCACATCAAAAATCTGGGAGTATCTATATCATAAATTTCAAAATTGTTGAGAGAGTAGATTTTTGTTGTTGTTATTGGTGCTAGGGATTGAATGCAGGAACATTCTACCTCTGAGCTATACCACCAGCCCTTTTTAATTTGAAACAGGGTCTCACTAGTTGCTGAGACCAGTCTCAGACCTGTGATCCTTCTGTCTCAGTCTCTCAAGTACAGGGTGTGCCACCATGCCCAGCTGAAAGAATAGATTTTAAATGTTCTCACCACAAAATACAGATGGGTGAGGTGATGGATATATTAATTAGCATTATTAAATCATCCCACAATGTATACTTATATCAAAACATTATATTATACCCCATAAATGTATATAGTTATGATTTTCCAGTAAAAAAAAATATGTTTCCTAGGCTGGGGATGTAGCTCAGTGGAAGAGTTCTAGGCTAGCATGTATAAAACCCTGGGATCAGTCCCCAGCACCACACACACATAAAAGTTTCCTTTAATTATTTTCTCTTTCCCCCTATCAGTTCCTATTTCCCATTATTTTTCACCTTCCTTTTTTCTTTTCCTTTAAAGTTAATTTAAACTTTCTCTTTAAGTGCTATTCAGTCTCTTCTGGACAAAAATTATCAAACTCTGGGACAATTTTTCCCTCCTTTTGCTTCTTTCCCCTAAATGATGATCTGATGCTTGTGTAGTTTCACAGCAGAAGGGATGCAGCAAAATCTTGGGGTGCCACATCTCTAGCTTCTGGCCATGACCTTTGACCTTTTTCACCATCTCTTCAGGCTCCTAGCTATGCCTTCTTAGCTGAGTCTCATTAGAACTAAAGTTTCTGAGGAAAATGACATCTTAGGGCCTCCCTCAGACAACCAACAAGTTGATGTGAATGAGCTGAGGTCGGTACAGTGTTGGGAGCAGAGCCTCCCTCTACACTGACTTATCTAAAAGACTTTCCCCTCCCCAGGCCTAGATGAGGATGCATTTGACTTCTCTATGCCTCTGCCTTCATTCCCTCTTCTCCCATCTAATCTTTATTGGCTGGGAATTAATGTTTTCCTTCTTCTTCCTATTTCCAAATATATACCTTATATAAAACTCTTTGTTCTATCATGCCAAAGCTGGCTCTGAACATGTTGAAGGATGAAGAAAAAAAAATCCTGCATCCTGACATTATTGCTTGTGAAAAAATCTTGTTGTTGAACATCATCTATAGAATGTTGTTCTTTTCCTATGAATTATTTCTGAAACAAATTTCAGAGGTCCAGGGAACAGACACTGTGGGCTTTCATATGGTATGCCCATAGTGTCTGTTCCCTGGACTCTGAAATTTATTTCAGAAATAATTCATATAAACACATCATGTTAATTATATGGATGTATTAATGGGGAGTCTTGAGGTCTAATGATGAAGGTGAGATACTCAAATGCTTAAGATAACCCCTCAAGTTTGGAAGAATATGACTAGAAGATTATTCCAATTTATCACATGTCCTTGCCAGGATGTGAGTGAGGGAAAGATTGGATAAGATACGTAGTCATTAATGTTTGGCTTCAATCTCAGAGTTGATGCAAACGTACTATTTTCCTAATAGCTATATCTATACTATTTTTATTCTTTTGAACTTTTGCTTGATTAATGATTATGTGATTAATAGATTGTAATAATATCCAATAAATTCTGCTTTGGCTTCAGTTCCTTGCCTACAGATTTCTTGATAAAAGTAACAATATAGAATCTATTTTAATGAAAATTTTATGGAATGGAAATTCAGTAATTGTTATATGTTTTTCATAAACAGTAGAACAAATGTGGTCAGGGTTATGGTTAATTTAGAAATCATAATATTTATTTTTTCACATTACTTATTTATTTGTTCAAAGAGTGGTTAAAGTGACATGTGACAGATTTACTGGTGACAATCAGAAAAATAATGAAGTGTTTTTATTCTCTCCTTCAGCCAAACTCCAGGAAAGAGGAGAGTCTTTATAACTACCTTATCATTTATTTATGCAAGATGCACCAAAAAAGATATAATAATATCAATTTCCATGTTGAAAAGGATGCTTCAGTAAATGTCTACATAGTGCAGTTTTTGGTTAAGAAATACTTAACAACATTCGATAGCAGATTACAGAAAACATAGTTTGCTAACACCAGCTACAGTAGAAATTAAAATTATAATCTTTCAGAGTGCAAGTGTTTCTTATGATCTCTGCTGTGAAGATTCTGCTAATCATTCAACTTCAGGAAAGATGTTGAACAAAGTGTGTATTAAGTGAATGTTAAGATCCAGGCAGAAATTTATAAATGTCATTTAAAAAATCTTGCATGTCAATTCCACTGCCTTAATGCCATGTATCTAGATACAACGATTAAAGATTTTTCTTCCAAATGATTTTTGTTGAAGCAGTAGGTCCACACAGGCACAATTAAAAAGATAACTTAGAGCAATCACATTGACTTTGTGATATTACTATTTTATTTAATCATTTAAAATTGCAGATTATATCAGTGGAATTGCATATTAGCTAGTCTTCAAATTGTAGAGCTAACAAAGAGATACATCTTTATCTTGGTAATTCATTATAAGAAGAAAAATAGATTAGTCAGAGCATTTCCATCTGCACTGCCCATTGACAAAGGTAGATGAAAATAGCTTGATTCATTGACTTCAGAAGATTGGAAGCATCTGTTCTTCAAAATTTTAATTTCATTTGTTTTAGTAGTATGTGAAGACTCCTTATTGACTCAGATTCAATTTTCAAACTTGCATGCAGTAATGTATAAAAAGAATGTTCAGTAACTATTAATTACAAAACAGCATAAGCATTTAATTTTCATAATTAAATTTACCATTGCTGTACTAATTATAAAATATTCTTTATCAAAAATTTAACATATATATAAAAATTTGATACACCGCTTTCCTTATATAATCATAGGCTTAGGATTGTTACAACAATCAACAAGTATGAAATGGATTTGAGAATTCATATGATATTGCAAATTTATAATAGAGTAACTACCGGAACAAAGGAACTAGGGAAAGTGCCAAGAAATCAATACATTATAAAGACAAATGTAAAAAACTAATCATTCAAATTTTTTTGGAAAGAAAAATTTTAAATAATGTTTAAATTTTTTTTGTGTCTTCCATAAACTCATTCTGTGATAGTGAGATTTAGATTTGGGCTCAGGTTAGAACTTCGATTTTGCTACATACTCATTTGTTATTTGTCCAAAATACAAATTTAGCAAAACCTTTGTACGAAATCCCCAAACTGGAAATCTGAGCTTGGAGAAGCAGTAGTGTCAGCTCTGAGAGGACGATAAGCTTTCTTTCCACTCACCTACTCCATCAGGTCTCACCCTGTGCTGCAGCTGGGAAATGTGAGAGGAGAAGGGGACAAAGAAAGTAGGCGAGCCAAGGGCTCTGTTGGCTAAATCCTTCTCTTAAATAAAATTTAAATTTAAATAAACATTTAAATTTAAATTTAACATTTTATGTTTAAAAATAACATTTTATGTTTATTTAAATAAATCTTTAAATAGCAAAAAAATTAACACATCATTACAAATAGTCTAGGTACGTCCATTGAAAGAGGATAACTTTGTTTCAGACTTTGAGAGGTAAGTAGAGACCAGTATGTTTTTTAATATCTCAGTCAAATGCTAGGACAAGTGGCCCTTTACCACCTTTGTTCGTCTCATTTAACACCAGATTAAAGCTGCAACATTGCATATGGCCAACTTTTCAATTAAACAAGCAGCAACAAAATTTAGTAGTTGAAATCAGTGTACAGCATAGTTAGAGCAAGAAATTTTTCTGACAGAATGAACTCAAAATGTATTTACTGATATAATCAATGGCAAAACTGAGTCTGGTGTAAGTGGTGAGGCCACCACTTATTTTTTGGACTGTATAAAAATAAAGCTATTACAAATATATAAATTATATATATAGAGATGATATACATATAGATAGTACAATTGGCATGATAGTGTCAAAGGTTTGTGCAAATTATAGTCATCAAATTAATACACAATTTGCTCCACTGGGTAGGTCCATATTAGGCATTTATAAATCAGGATGAGTCCTCTGAAGGGATCAGGGGGAGGGTACAGGACAGATGGGGGCATACTGAACTCATCATAATGCATCACGGATGATTAGATGCTCTATAACTCACCAATCAATTACTCAAAAGCTTTTAAGGGAAAAAAGAAAGATTATTCTTTATCGATTACCTCCTTTTCTTATATCCCTCATCCCACCTTGCTTTGCCATTTTATAATGATTCATTTCTTGATTCCCCAATATATTTTTGTATCAACCTGTCAACCAGTAAAATCTTTAGAACTCAAGCTGTTTAATACAATACAGTCAGACTATTTCAACAAAAAAATAATTCAGCTTTTTATTCCTTCTGCTCTGAACATCACACAAGCAGCATATATATATTTAATTTACATCAAGGTCAAGTAAAACACATTTTCTTTAAAACAAGAAGAAAACCTATTCTGTACTGTAATTCTCAAACTTTATCTTGGTTGCTATTAAAGTATTAAAATATCTCAAACTATTTTCAATAATTCACTAAATTAAAAATTCAAATTAACCATTCAAAAATTTACAAGAATACCACCAGTAGAATGATAAAGCGTGGGACCGTCATAGAAAGCTCTGAAGCTTCAGATTTGAAATTTATTGATCTAACCTCCTCATTTACTGATGAAAAATCTGAGGGTCAGAATTGTTTGCCCAAGGGTACATTAGCTAATGGGGGATTCCAAACCACATCTACTTTGTGCAGATTCTATTTTGCACTACATCTTCTCCCAACAAATGCTAATTAAGTAATACCATCACAAATCTTCCTTTTGATCATAAAATATGTGTGTCTATACTTAGGAAGGTAATCTATTGATTACTCTTGCCTTTCTTCATCCTATTAAAATGTTGGTTAATCATTATGTACTCATAATAAAATTAATTTTAAAGTGAAATATCTTTATTTTTTTTTGCGGTACCAGGGATTGAACCCAGGGGCATTCTACCTCCGAGATACACCCCCGGCCCTATATTTTTATCCTTTATTTTGAAACCAGGTCTCACGAAGTTGCAGAGGGCCTCACTAAGTAGCTGAGGCTGGCTGCGAACCCAGATCCTTTGGTCTCCGCCTCCCAAGTACTGGGATTACAAGCATGCGCCACCACGCCCGGCTTCTTTAACTATCATAACTATTCAAGATATGCTTTCTACTTTTTTATTTAGTTTATGCTTTTAGTGGATTCCTCAAATTACCATTATTTGATATTCTAAAGTTGATTAGAAATTATCGATATGTACACAAACATTTTAGAATCATTAGGAGATTTCCCATAGGGAAGGGACGAGGAAGGATTCTAGTTAACTAGAGTAGGTCTGAAATAAATATAATTATATTCTAGACTATATTTTGTTTTACATTAGAAAGTTAAAAGGATTGTCACCTTCAAAAATATAAAAGCATTCAATGGGATTAAATACTGTAATATTCAATGGGATTAAAGTGTATTTTGTATATATCATATTCAAAATGGAAACTGATTATTCAAGGGCAACAGAGGGAAATAAATTTAAAATTTCTACTCTCTTTAATTCATTTGCTCTGCAAATAGTAAGGTATGAGTAAATATTTGATGGAGATTAGACTTACTACTTACTGTGGTCTTCAGTACAAAAAAGTTTTGTTATAATCACCTCTGCTTTTATTCATTGATTAAATATACATTGGATGCTTACCATAAGTCAGGCAGTGTTATATATGCTAAAGATAAAGAGGTCAGTACAAATAATCTCTTGACTTATTATTTAGTTGTGGAGATAGATATTATCAAATTACCTGTCAAATATTTTAAAATTATTTTATTAGTATATTGCAATTGTACTCATAGTGAGGGTCAATGTGATAAAAAACATACATGCACACAGCTCCTGGTGCATTTCCTTCCATATTCCATTCTGCTCTCCCATTCTATCTCACCACACATGTTAGTGAAGTTGGTCCTAAAACCTTCATATATTACCATGGTATTATTTGAACTGTTTCTTCTTCAATCCTACCTTTTCCTTTCCCTAACTCCCTCCTCCAATCAATCCCTTTATACTACTCTACAGGTCTCTCTTTGCATTATTCAAACACCCTTAGGTTTCCTATTTTCTCTCTAGCTTCTACATATGAGAAAAAACATAGGACCTTTGACTCTCTGAGACAAGCTGGTCTCAGCATACTATTCTCTAGTTCCATCCATTTTCCTGCAAATGACATAATTTTGTTCTTCTTTATGGATGAGTAAAATTCCATTGTGTGTATATAACATATTTTCTTTATTCATTCATCTGTTGATGGATACTTGGGTTGGCTCTATAATTTGGCTGTTGAAAATTGTGCTGCTATAAACAAGCAGCAAATATATAGTGATATATATATATATATATATATATATATATATATATATATCACTATATGATTCTGACTTAATCTTTTTGGAAAGATGCCAAGAAGTGGTAAATCTGGGTCATATGGTGGTTCCAATCCTAAATTTTTGAGACACCTCCAAACTGATCTCCATAGTGGTTGTACTAAATTATAATCCCACCAGTGTATAAGAGTTCCTATTTCCCCACATCCTTACCAGCATATATAATTGTTTGTATTCTTGATGATTGCCATTGTAACTGGAGTTAGATGGAATCTCAGTGTAGTTTGATTTGTATTTCCCTGATCGTTAATGATGTTGAACACTTTTTTCATATATTTATTGGCCAACTGTATTTTTTCTTTTGAGAAGTGTCTATACAGTTCAATTACCCATTTTGATAAGTTTTTGTATTCTTATTAGCCCTCTATCAGAGTAGTATTTGGCAAAGATTTTCTCCCATTCTGTAGGCTCTCTCTTCAGAAACTTTCTTTTCTTTCTTTTTTTTTTTTGCTGCACAGGAGCTTTTTAATTTGATGCCATCCCATTTATTGATTCTTGGTTTTAGTTTTTTAGTTTGGGGGTCTTATTAAGAAAGATTAAGAAAGTCTCTACCAGTGCCTACATGTTGGAGAGTTGGTCCTCTGCTTGCTTCTAATAATTGCATAATAGTTTTTGGCCTAATATCTAGGTCCTTAATCAATCTTGAGTTGACCTTTGTGCAGGGTGAGAGATAGGGATCTAATTTTATTCTACCTATGAATATAAAGTTTTCCCAGAAGTTTGTTGAAAAGGCTGTCCTTTCTCCAGACTATGTTTTTTAATTCTTTTGTCAAAAATCAACTGGCTATAAGTGTGAGAATTTGTTTCCACATTTTCTGTTCTATTCCATTGGTATATTTATTTTGTGCCAGTAGTATGCTATTTTTATTACTATTGCTCTGTGGTAAAATTGTTTTTATTTTTTATTTTATTTTTTTATTTTTTTTTATTTTTTTTTTTTTTTGCGGTACCGAGGATTGAACGCAGGGGCGTTCTACCTCCGCGCCACGCCCCCGGCCCTATTTTTTCTTTGCTTTTTTTTTGAAACCGGGTCTCACGAAGTTGCGGAGGGCCTCGCTAGGGAGAGAGAGAGAGAG
>PVJS01049215.1:0-14736 GCA_004027185.1 Glis glis | reverse complement strand
GAGAGAGAGCTGAGGCTGGCCGCGAACCCGGATCCTCCGGTTTCCGCCTCCCAAAGTACTGGGATTACAAGCGTGCGCCACCACGCCCGGCTTGTTTTTATTTTGAAACAGGGTCTTAGTATGTTGATGAGAGTCTCACTACTTGCTAAGGCTATCCTTGAACCTGCGATCCTCTTGTCTCAGCCTCCCAAGTACGGGAATTACAGGCATGCACCACCACACCTAGCTAGATACAGTTTTGTTTATATATTTTCATTTTTTTTTTGTACTGGGGATTGAACCCAGTGGCATTCGACCTCCAAGCTACACTCCTACTGGTTTATTTTTTATTTGGAAACAGGGTCTCACTAAGTTGCAGAGGGCCTAAGTTGCTGAGGCTGGCCACAAACCTGTGATCCTCCTGTCTTAGCCTCCCAAGTACTGGAATTACAAGTGTGCACCACCACTACCTGGCTTATTATGGAGTTTTGAGAGTCCTTTGTGTATTCTGTATATAAGTCCTTTAGATATGTGTTTTATAAATATTATCTCCTAAACTGGGCGTGGTGGCACACGCTTGTAATCCCAGTACTTGAGAGGCTGAGACTGAAGGATCACAGGTTCAAGGACACCCTCAGCAATTTAGTGAGGCTCTCAGCAACCTAGTGAGACCTTGTTTCCAATAGGAAATAAAATGAGTCTGGAGATGTAGGTCAGAGGTAGAATGCCTCTGGCTTCAATTCCCAGTACCACAAAAATAAATAAATAAATAAATATCTCCTATTCTGGTTTGTAGTTTCATTTTTCTTGTGTCTTTTGAAAAGAAGTTTTAAATTTAATGAAGTTAGGAAGAGCTGTATAAGCTAATACATGGTGTGATGAATAGATGAATAAAATATTCATCTATCTCTCTCTATATATATCCATTCACTGGAATATTTTCAGCCATAAAGGTAATGAAGTACTGATATGTAATATTACATGAAGTGGAAGAATCCAACACAAAAGGCCACATATTGTATGATTCCATTTATATTAGATATCCCTAAAAGGCAAATCAATAGAGACAGAAAGTTTATTCATGGTCATCAGGGGGCTATGGGGAAATAAGGAATGACTGTGGATGGGTACAAAGCTCTTTTCAGGGGTGATTACAATGTTCTTTTTTTTGCAGTACTGGGGATTGAACCCAGGGGCATTCTACCTCTGAGCTACACCCCCAGCCCTATTTTTTATTCTTTATTTTTGAAACAGGGTCTCACTAAGTTGCGGAGGGCCTCACTAAGTAGCTGAGGTTGGCCATGAACCTGCAAGCCTCCTGTCTCAGCCTGGCAAGTACTGAGATTACAAGTGTGTGCCACTACACCCGGCTCTACAATGTTCTTGAACTAGATAGTGATGATTGCTCTACAACATTATGAATATATGAAAAACCACCGAATTCTATCCTTTATTGATGGTTCAAGAAATAGAGAAAGCAACACACACACACACACACACACACACACACACACACACACACACATACAGAGAGAGAGAGAGAGAGACAGAGAGACAGAGAGAGAGTAAGAGAGAGAGAGAGAAAGCAAAATTCAATCACTACAGATATTTAGAGGATAAAAGGAAACATTATGTGTGTGATATTGGGAATTGAAGTCAGGAATTCTGCCACCAGCTCCACCCCAGCCCTTTTTTTGCTTGTTTTTGTTTTTTGTTTTAGAAACAGGGTCTTACTAGGTTGCTGAGAGTCTCGCTAAATTGCTGAGGCTGGTCTTGAACCTGTAATCCTCCTATCTCAGCCTCCCAAGTACTGGGATTACATGTGTGCACTACCACACCAGGCTTCAAGGGAAATTTTTTTTTTTTTTTTTGGTGTTGGGGATTGAACCCAGGGGCGTTCTACCTCTCAGCTAAACCCCCAGCCCTATTTTATTTTGTATTTTGAAACGGTCTCACTAAGTTGCAGAGGGCCTCACTAAATTGCTGAGGCTGGCTGCAAACCTGCAGTCCTCCTGTCTCAGCCTTCCAAGTACTGGGATTACAAACGTGTGCCACCACGCCCAGCCCCTATTTTTTATTTTGAAACAGGGCATAACTAAGTTGCTGAGGCTGGCTTTGAACCTGTGGTCCTCCTGTCTCAGCCTCCCAAGTGAGATTACAGGTATGCACCAACACACTTGGCCAAAAATTCTTTTACTTAAAAAACTTTATTTATTGCTGAGCATGATGGCACATGCCTGTAACCCCAGTACTTGGGAGGCTAAGACAGGAGGATCACTGGTTCAAAGCCAGCCTCAGCAACTTAGTGAGGCTGTGAGCAACTTAGCAAGGTCCTATTTCCAAGTAAAAAATAAAATAGGGCTGGGGATGTAGCTCAGAGGTAGAATGCCCCTGGGTTCAATCCCCAGTACCACACACACAAAAATTATCTATTTATTTACTTATTGACTTATTTAGATATGGCGTCTCACTTTATTGCCCATGCTGATCTTGAACTCATGGGCTCAAGCGATCCCCCTCAGCTACCCGAGTAGCTGGGACTACAGGGGCGTGCCGCTGGGCATAGCACAAACTATCTTAACAAAGTATTAGCAGGTAGAATTCAGCAATATGTACTATAGCTTGAGTGAGTGAAGTTTACCCAGAAGTCCAAGGTTGGTTTTGTATTCAAAAACCAGTCAATTCACTACATTAACAAAATACATGAGAAAAACCACACAATTATCTCAATAGATTTAATTAATTTATTTATTTACTTGGTACTGGAGATTGAATCCAGGGGCGTTCTACCTCTGATCCACACCCCCAGTCCTATTTTATGTTTCATTTTGAAATGGTCTCACTAAATTTCTGAGGGTCTTGCTAGGTTGCTGAGACTGGCCTTGAACCGGTGATCTTCCTGTCTCAGTCTCCTGAGTTCTGAAATTACAGACGTGTGCCACCATGCCTGGCTAGCTCAATAGATTTAAAAAAGAGCATCTGCAAAGCACAATAGCCATTCATGATAAGAACTTTCAAAAACAGGAAGAAAATAGAACTTCTTCAACTTCAAAAGGGCACTTAGGCAAAATAGAGAGTAAAATTGTACTTATTAATATCACTGTTTTGCAGTACTGGAATTGAACCCAGGCCCTTGTGCATGGTAGGCAAGTGCTTTACCACTGAGCTACACCCAGCCCTGTACTTAATTTTTCAACCGAATGCTTCCCCCTCAGATCAGGAACAAGGCTAGAAGCAGACGCCCACCACTTGTGTTCAGTATTGCACTGGTTCTCCTCGTCAGCTGGCTCCAGAATAGCACTGTACAGTTGCACATAACCTTTGATCCAGCAACTCGACTACAAGAACTCTACCCTAAGGAATTTGAAACGCCTCTTAAGCTAATTTGTACAACTGCTTACTTTTTTGTGTGTGTATGGTACTGGGGATGGAACCCAGGGGCATTCTACCTTCAGGCTACACCCCCAGCCCTATTTTTTATTCTTGATTTTGAAACGGGGTCTCACTAAGTTGCGGAGGGCCTCACTAAGTAGCTGAGGCTGGCCAAGAACCTGGATCCTCTGGTCCCAGCCTCCCAAGTACTGGGATTACAAGCGTGCGCCACCACGCCCGGCTGTACAACTGCTTACTTGACATATCGTGTGTCTAATAGGCACCTCAAATTTATGATGTTCCAGAATAAACCCTTAACTTTTATTCCATAAAACCTGTTTCATCTCCTATGTTTCCCATTTCAGTAAATAGTCTATCATCACCCAAATGCTAAGGATAGCCAATCATTTGGATGTTTTGTTTGTTTGCAGTGCTGGGGATTAAGACAAGTGCTTTACACTGAGCTAACCCCCAGGCCAGGGGTTAAAAGAGGCAATCTTGACTCTTTCTCTTACACCATCTAAACTATCAGCAAAGTCTTCTGACTGAATAACCAAAATACATATTTATGTATCCAATATTACAAATATATGTATTATAAATCTGACAACTTCTTACCTTCATCATCAAGCTTCATTCACTCTCATTAGGCGTTACAACAATCGCTGAGATCATTGCTGTGCTGTGACTGGCCAGTCCTGAGTCATGCCCATCTTGGGGCAGAGTCAATTCTACCTGGAGCCCCTAGATGAATGGAGACCACCAAAAAGATGGATTTGGGCCGGGCGTATGAATGGAGACCACCAAAAAGATGGATTTGAGCCGGGTGTGGTGGCTCACGCTTGTAATCCCAGTACTTTGGGAGGCAGAGATCCTGGGAGGCAGGATCCGGGTTCGCGGCCAGCCTCAGCTCTCTCTCTCTCTCTCTCTCTCTCTCTCTCTCTCTCTACTTAGTGAGGCCATCCGCAACCTCGTGAGACCCAGTTTCAAAATAAAGTAAAAAAAATAGGGCTGGGGGTGTAGCGCGGAGGTAGAACGCCCCTGTGTTCAATCCCCAGTACTGCAAAAAAAAAAAAAAATGGATTTGGGCTATGATGCTGCAGCATGATTGTTTAATTGCTTATTTTCTCTTATTAACATTAAGTAATTCTACAAATGTATCGTAGAAATAAGTAGGAAAAAGGGAAAGAAAATAAACCTAGCAGTTATTGCTTATGATGCTCCATAAACTATTCTCTTGATTTTAAGTGTGAGTTACTCTATACATCCTACAAAAATCCTTTTTATAGATATTTTAAGTATCTGGAGCCAGCATGTTCTTTTTAAAAGGTCAGATTAAAGCCTGGCATGGAGTTAGAACAGCAATCATCAAGAAGTCAAACAATAATAAATGCTGGCGAAGATGTGGGGGAAATAGGAACTCTTCTACACTATTGGTGGGACTGCAAATTAGAGCAGCTGCTATGGAGATCAATGTGGAGATTTCTCAGAAAACTGGTAATGGATCCACCATATGATCCAGTTATACCACTTCTGGGTATCTTTACAAAGGAACTGAAATCAGAATATTATAGTAATACATGCATATCCATCCATGTTTATAGCAGTACAATTCACAATAGCCAAATTATGGAACCAACCTAGATGTCCCTTAACAGATGAATGGGTTACAAAATTATGGGATATATCCACACAATGGAATTCTACTCAGCAATAAAGAACAAAATTATGTGATTTACAGGAAAATGATGGACCTGGAGAACATTATGTTGAGTGAGTGAGATTAGTCAGTCACATAAAGCGAAGGGTCATGAGACCCGGTTTCAAAATAAAGCATAAAAAAAATAGGGCCAGGGGTGTAGCGTGGAGGTAGAACGCCTCTGCGTTCAATCCCCGGTACCGCAAAAAAAAAAAAAAAAAAAAAAGTGAAGGGTCATATGTTTTCTCTCATATGTGGAAGCTAAGGAGTAATCAGGATACAATAGAGACTTTAGATAATGGAGGAGAAACCCCACTGGAGCGATGGAGGGGGTCTAGAGGAGGTAGTATTGGGGAGGGAGAATCAGCGAGGGAAACACTGCCACTGAGATTATGGACATATGTGAAATTACCAAAGCCAATTTCAAAATCATGTATAGGGAAGGGAAGGGAATGGGGAGGGAGCCAGGGAGTGGGGAAGCTCACCAAGTACTGTGTGCATGTATGTCCTTACCACTATGAGCTACATAATGATGTGAGATTACAATGCACCAATAGAGGTATTTTAAAAAGCTGGGCATGGTGGAACATGCCTGTAATCCCAATACTTGGGAGGCGGAGACAGGAGGATGGCAGGTTTGCAGCCAGCCTAAGCAACTTAGTGAGGCCCTCTGCAACTTAGTGAGACCCTGTTTCAAAAGAAAAGAATAAAATAGGGCAGGGGGTGTAGCTCAGAGGTAGAATGCCCCTGGGTTCCATCCCCAGTACCACACACACACATAAAAAAAGTATTTAAAAAATCCTGGCATGGTAGCACATGTCTGTAATCCCAGTACTTTGGAGGCTGAGACAGGAGGATCACAGGATCACAGATTTGAGGCCAGCCTCAGCAATTTAGTGAAGCCCTCATTCACTTAGCGAGACCCTGTTTAAAAAAAAAAAGGCTGAGAGTGTGGTTTAGAGGTAGAATGTTCCTGGGTTCAATCCCCAATACCAAAAAAAGTCAAATTAATGCTTAATAAATCTTTTTACAACATTGTGAATGTGCAAATGCATGATAAATTCCTCTAAATGGCAAAAATACTTTTTCCTACGATGCCCTTTAATTCACTACTCATATGCTTAAAACATAAAAGAAGATGTGCTTTGCACCTTTGTGCAAGTATCCTCTTCAACTTCTATTTAGTTTATTACTGAGCTATCTGGATTCTTTAGACTCTCAAAGAATAATTTTCTACATTTGAAGTACATAATTGCCAAATAGGGCACAGTTTTAAAGTTGAAACATTCATAGTCTTATTAAAAATTTCCCTGACTCCAGCTATACCACTCTTGGGTAATCTTTCTAAAGGGACCGGAATCACAATATTATAGTAATATATGCATATCCATGTTTATAGCAGCACAATTCACAGGTCAAATTATGCAACCAACCCAGGTGTCCACCATCAAAAGATGAATGGATTACAAAATTATGGGATATACACACGATGGAATTCTACTCAGTAATCAAGAACAAAATAATGTCATTTGCAGGAAAATGGATGGACATGGAGAACATTATGCTAAGTGAGATTAGCCAGTCACAGAAAGTGAAGTGTCATATGTTTTCTCTCATATGTGGAAGCTAGGGAGTACTTGGGATACCAGAGGGACTCCAGATACTGGAGGAGAAACTCCAGCAGAGCCAGGGAGGTGGCCTAGAGGAAGGCGGGGCCGAGAGGGAAGATCAATGAAGGAATCACTTCCATCGACATTATGTACATATGTGAGAATACCAATGTCAACCTCAGTACTCTGTATAGGGAAAGGGAGTGGAGGAATGGGGAGGGAGCAGGGGGGGAAGCCCACCAAAATTCTGGGTGCATGTGTGTCACTATCACTATGAACTACATTATGATGTGAGACTATAATACACCAACAAAAGTTTTAAAAAGTTACCCCAACTAAACAAAGATAGAACTAGAGATCATTATGTTAAGTGAAATAAGTCAGGCACAAAAAGATAAATACCACTGGGCATAGTGGCATACACCTGTAATCCCAGTACTTGGGAGGCTGAGATAAGAGGATCACCAGTTTGACACCAGCCTCAGTAACTTAGAATTAAAAAAAAAAATAAAAAGGGCTGGGGGTGTAACTAATTAGTAGAATGCCCCTAGGTTTAATCCCCAGCACCACACACAAAAAAAAAAAAATCAAGAGAAGTACCACATGATTTCACTCATACATAGAATCTAAACATGTTGATCTCAGAAATTGAGAGTAAAATGGTGGTTACCAGAGGCTGGGTGAGTAGAAAGGAATAAGGGATGGGGAACGATTGATCAATGGGTACTAAATTACAGTTAGAGAGGAGCATGATTGGCACACGCTTATAATCCCAGTACTTGGGAGGCTGAGACAGGAGGATTGTAGGTTCATGGCCAGCCTCAGCTACTTAGGCCCTCCACAATTTAGTGAGACCCTGTTTCAAAATAAAGAATAAAAAATAAGACTAGGGGTGTAACTCGGAGGTAAAATGCCCCTGGGTTCAACCCCTAGTACCGCAAAAAAAAAAAAAAAAAACCAAGAGAGAGAGAAGCATGAATTTTTGGTGTGCGATTGCACAGGAGGATAACTATAGATAACAACAATGTATATTTCAAAAGCCTAGAAGGATTTTTTTCAGGAGCGTGCGTGCGTGCATGTGGGGATTGAACCTAGGGCATTCTAACTCTGAGCTACACCACCCCAGCCCTTTTTATTTTTTTATTTTTTTGCGGTACTGGGGATTGAACCCAGGGGCTTCTACCTCTGAGCTACACCTCCAGTGCTATTTTTTTACTCTTTATTTGAAACAGGGTCTCACTAAGTTGCGGAGGGCCTCACTAAGTAGCTGTGGTGGTGCACGCTTGTAATTCCAGTACTTGGGAGGCTGAGACCAGAGGATCTGGGTTATTTTTTATTTTGAAACAGGGTCTCAGTAGCCCAGTGTGATGGCGCATGCCTGTAATTCTAGTACTTTGGAGGCTGAGACAGGAGGATCACAAGTTCAAGACCAGCCTCAGCAGCCTAGCAAGATCCTGTTTCAAAACAAAAACTAAAAATAGGGCTGGGTTGTATCTCAGAGGCAGAATGCCCCTGGGTTCAATCCCCAGTACCACAAAAACAAACAAAACAAAAGCCAGGGTTTTGCTAAGTTGCTGAGAATCTAACTTGCTGAGGCTGGCCTCAAACCTGCAATCCTCCTGTCTTAGCTTCCCAAGTACTGGTATTACAGGTATGCTCCACTATGCCTACCTTATAAAAGAAATTTAAACAGTTTTACAATGAATCATGGGGTAATATATAATTAATAAAAGATCATCAGAAAATAATTTGCTCTTCAAAAGAGTGTTTGTGGCATTTAAACAGAATAATTTCAAACTCACCAAAGTTTAATTCTGGGTCATATCAACTGAGTCTTAATGTATTTTACTGATAAACCAGGATGACCTGTTGCACAAATCATATATCTTCACAATTCCATGCCTTATGTCTTTTTTTTTCCTAGAAGTGGTCCTAGTTCCACCTTTTTTATCATTGTATCATTGTGGGGTTTTTTTTTTTTTGCGGTACCGGGGATTGAACCCAGGGGCATTCTACCTCTGCGCTACACCCCCGGCCCTATTTTTTATACTTTATTTTGAAATCGGGTCTCACGAAGTTGCGGAGGCCTCACTAAGTAGAGGGAGAGAGACAGAGAGAGAGAGAGAGAGCCAGGGAGAGAGAAAGAGAGAGAGCTGAGGCTGGCCGCGAACCCGGATCCTCCGGTCTCTGCCTCCCAAAGTACTGGGATTACAAGCATACGCCACCACGCCCGGCTCTATCATTGTGTTTTTGAAAAAAAAATTATCTCTGAGCCTCAGTTTCTTTAACTATGAGATAATATAGCTATGTAACAGGATTACATAAAACCATATATATGAAAGCCCTCTCATGAGATTACAGACAAACCAGAGGAACCAGCTAGAATGATCCATGTGGTAATGGGTTCAAGTTGGAAGTATCAGTTAGAACTCATGTTTAACTTAATACAGATAAAGATGGTTACATATAAATTATTTACAGATATGTGTACATACATGGTTAGTATATACACATAAATTTGTCTGTTGTGTCAACTGAGAAAGCCTAGAAAAAAATGACATCCCAGTAGCAATGAACAGTTAGTGCCCAAATCTTGGCCGCCTGCCTGCTTCCTTCCTTCCTTCCTTCCTTCCTTCCTTCCTTCCTTCTCTCTCTCTCTTTCTCTCTTTCTTTCTTTCCTGTGGTACCGGGGATTGAACCAAGGGGCATTCTACCTCCAAGCTACACCCCCCAGCCCTATTTTATTTTCATTTTGAAACAGGGTCTTTCTAGGTCAATGAGAGTCTCACTACTTGTTGAGGCTTCCTCAAACCTTCAGTCCTCCTGTCTCAGCCTTCCAAGTGCTGGGATTACAGGTGTGCGCCACCACACTCTGCTTGGATCTTGGTTTCTAATCTCATTCTCCATGAAAAGGAACTGGGTCTCCTTAAAGCAACGGCTGATTCTAGGACTGGAGTAGGAAATGTACAAGATGAACCTGGGTCACCTTATACATTAGAAAGTAGGGGACTGCTCAAAGCATGTGTGCACACATGTGCACGCGCGCGCACACACACACACACACACACACACACACACACACAGATGGGATATGGTCAAAGGAACATGACCAACTGCAAGAACTCACAATGATCAATGTGAGAAAAATTTGAGCAACAAAATAAATAGAGTGGCATTGGATTATAACCCAAAGTATAAGTATCTAGGAATCCATACTTATATGAATAAATTATTGAATAAATTATCAAATGGTGAGAATAGACAAATCTCTCATGCAGAAGAATTCCAAATATATTATGTAGATACTCTCTCTTAAAGGAAAGGGAAACCTGGTATGGTGACTCACACCTGTAATCCCAATACTTGGGAGGTTGAGACAGGAGGATCACAGGTTAGAGGCCAGCCTCAGCAACTTACTGAGGCCCTCAGCAACTTGGTGAGACCCTGTTTCAAAATGAAATAGGGCTGGGTGTAGCTCAGAGGTAGAATCCTCTGAGTTCAATTCCCAGCACCACAAAATAACAACAATAATAATGATAATAATAATAATAATAGACCACACTAATAATGTAAGATGTTAATAATAGGAAAGCTGTGAGGGAATATAGGAGAACTAGGTACAGTCTGCTCAATTTTCTGTAAATCTAAATGTATTCTAAATAATAAAGTCTATTCATTAAAACATGCTTCTCATAGCCTGATGCAGTGGCACACACCTGTAATTCTCAGTACTTGGGAGGCTGAGACATGAGGATCACAGGTTTGAGGACAGCCTCAGCAACTTAGCAAGACCCTCAGCAACTTAGTGAGACCCTGTTTCAAAATAAAAAATAAGCCGGGCGTGGTGGTGCATGCTTGTAATCCCAGTACTTGGGAGGCTGAGACTGGAGGATCCGGGTTCGCGGCCAGCCTCAGCTACTTAGGCCCTTCGCAACTTAGTGAGACCCTGTTTCAAAATAAAGAACAAAAAATAGGGCTGGAGGTGTAGCTCGGAGGTAGAATGCCCCTGGGTTCAATCCCCAGTACTGCAAATAAGTAAGTAAGTAAGTAAATAAATAAATAAATAAAATAGGACTGGGGGCATAGCTCAGAGGTAGAATGCCTCTGGGTTCAATCCCAGCACTTTCCCACACCTCTCATGATACCTAGTATGTGAGAGGCGTTCAATAAGTGATCTGTAGAATCACTGTTGTTATTCCTTACTGTTAATAACAATACAACTTGTGTTTTTCAAGTTGTCACCAATTTACAGTCACAAATATAATCTTTTTTATAATAATCATCATCATTGTTTCAATGGAAGCGATTATAACATAGGGAAAAAAAGCATTAGTGCTTTAGAGAAAGCACACTGAGACTGAGAGTACTATGAATCTTTATAAGCTCTGTGACCCTAGACAAGTTATTGACTTTACCTCTCTAATTTCCTTCTTTTTAACACGGGGCTAACAATAACACCTATAATAACTGCATATTATTAGAATGATATGAGAAGATTTGGACATTCATTCATTCTATTAACTTTTATTGAGTGCCTACAATGAGAAAAACCAAAAGAGGAAAGAGAGTTTTTGTTTTTGTCTTTTGGTGTGGGGAATATAGACAGAGATTGTCGGGGTTTAGTTCTGGATCTGTTAAATTTGAGGTGTGTATTGGATGTCCAAGTGGAAAAGCAAAATAAGTGGTTAGATATGAATGTCTTGAAAACAGAGAAGAGATCAAGGTTGGAGATAAAACTTAGCTGTACAGTTTTGCAACTGGGTAAGTACACTTGGGGGACACTCCAACACTTTGAGCTCAAGTACAAAAAGAATCAGCAAGCAGGGCATGGTGGTGCACACCTGTAATCCCAGCACCTGGGAGGCTGAGACAGGAGGATCATAGGTTCACGGCCAGCCTCAGCTACTTAGTGAGACTCTGTTTCAAAATAAAAAATAAAATAAGTCTGGGGGTGTAGCTCAGAGGTAGAATGCCTCAGGGTTAAATCCCCAGTACCACATACACAAACAAAAAGAAGAAGAAGAAGAAGAAGAAGAAGAAGAAGAAGAAGAAGAAAAAGAAGAAGAAAAAGAAGAAGAAGAAGGAAAAGGAGGAGGAGGAAGAGGAGGATCCGAAGAATCAGAATCAAGCCAGGTGTGGTGGCGCACATTTATAATCTCAGTACTTGGGAGGCTGAGACAGGAGGATCACAGGTTCATAGTAAGGCCCTCCACAACTTAGTGAGACCTTGTTTCAAAATAAAAAATAAAAAATAGGGCTGGGGGGTGTAGCTCAGAGGTAGAATGCCCCTGGGTTCAATCCTCAGGAACTATAAAAAAAGAAAAAAATCAGAATCAGAGAGAAAGACTGAGGAGGAAGAACTAGAGAAGGGAAAAATCAGGAGACAATGATGTCAGAGATAGAAGAAAGTAAAGTTCACAGAGCTGGGTGGTGCACACCTGTAATCCCAGTATTTGGGACGCTGAAACAGGATTGCAGGTTTGAGACCAGTGCGCGGTAATTTAGTGAGACTGTTTCAAAATAAAAAATAAAAGGGTGGGTGTGGTTCAGTGGTAGAATGCCCCAGGGTTCAATCCACAGTAACACACACACACACACACACACACACACACACTCAAGAAGAAAATTGTTGAATGCTACAGAGAGATCAAATAAATTTAGGAAAGATAGTCCATTGACTTTGGGAATAGTAAGGCTGTGAATGGGAAGTTTCCGTTCAGTGACAGGGACAGCATTGAGCAGGAAGTGGGGTTGAAGAGCAAATGGGAGATGAAGAAGAGTGAAGAATGAGTATAGTCCAGTTGGGAGAATTTTGCTATTAAAGGGAACAAAGAAATGAGGTGGTAGCTGAAGGTGAGTTTAATATCAGGTTTGTTTTTTGGTGTTTTTTTTTTTTTGGTACTGAGGATTGAACTCAGGGGCATTCTTCCTCAGAGCTACACCCCCAGCCCTATTTTATTTTTATTTTGAAACAGAGTTTCACTAGGTTGATGAAAGTCCCACTACTTGCTGAGGCTGTCCTTGAACCTGTGATCCTCCTGTCTCAGCCTCCCAAGTACTGGGAATACAGGCCCATACCTGGCTAGTATCAGAGTTTTTAAAAGATGGGATATTAGAGCCAGGTGTGGTGGCACAGGCCTCAGCGACTTAATAAGACACTCAGTAACTTAGTGAGACCCTGTTTCAAAATAAAAAATAATAAAATAGGGCTGAGGGTGTAGCTCAGAGGTAGAATGCCCCTGGGTTCGATCCCAAGTACTCCCCCTCCAAAAAAAATTAAAGATGGGATATTAGAAGCCAGGCACAGTAGTGCGTACCTGGAATCCCAGTACTTGGGAGGCCAAGTCAGAAGATCATGGGTTCGAGGACAGCCTCAGCAACTTAGTGAAACCCTGTTTCAAAGTAAAAAATAATAAAATAGTCAAATAATAAAATACTTCCCCTCAACGCACATGCAATCTAAATAAAGATGGAATACTAGAGCATGTTTATAGCATTGGAGTGATCTTGTGGAAAGTAAGAAATTTAGCATATAGCTGGGTACTCAGAAAGGCTTTGTGTTTGTACGTCTGTTTTAGTTGTTGTTGCTATTGTATCTATAGGACCTCTAATCTTGCACTTCCAAAGTCTCACACAGCCATGTCTGGAGGCTGAGAATATCTCACTTAAGATCATTAGTAGCCCATTTTTTGCCCCCAGAAAATTTATTTATTTATTATGCCCTCATTTATTTATTTATTTATTATTATTTTTGTAGTACTGGGGATTGAACCCAGGGGCATTCTACCTCCGAGCTACACCCCCAGCCCTATATTTTATTCTTTATTTTGAAACAGGGTCTCACTAAGTTGCGGAGGGCCTCACTAAGTAGCTGAGGCTGGCTGTGAACCCGGATCCTCCTGTCTCAGCCTCCCAAGTACTGGGATTTCAAGTGCGCGCCACCACGCCCGGCTTGAAGACCCTTCATGATCTAGAATTTGCCTTTTCCAGGACTATTTCTCCATTCTAACAATAGGATGTTGTTTACTTACTCTCCAAAACAGTAAATGTTCTTAATAATATGCCACACACTTGTAAATCTCTTTGCTTTTGCAAATGCTGTTCTTTGCCTGGAATATTCTTATCATCCTCTTATCCTATTCTAAATTTTTCCTAGTAATTTTTTTTTTTTTGGCAGTACTGGGGATTGAATCCAGGGGCGTTCTACCTCCAAGCTACACCCCCCGCCCTATTGTTTATGCTTTATTTTGAAACCGGGTCTCACGAAGTTGCGGAGGGCGTCAATAAGTCGCTGAGGCTGGCCGCAAACCCGGAACCTCCGGTTTCCGCCTCCCAAGTACTGGGATTACAAGCATGTGCCACCATGCCCGGCTACCCTCAGCCCTTTTTACTTTTTGTTTTGAACAGGGTCTCCGCTGAGAGTCTCACTAAGTTGCTGAGAGTCTCGCTAAATTGCTGAGGCTGTCCTTGAACCTGAGATCCTTCTGTCTCAGCCTCCCAAGTACTGGAATTACAGGTGTGTGCCACCACACCCCACTTTCCCTAGTAATTTCTACAAAATTTTAAGTTTTAATTCAGCCATTATCTTATCCAGAAAACTTTCCCAAGTCATCTCAGACACAATTAGGTAACCTCCTCACTATGTTCTAGTAGCGCCCTATGAGAGCGTTTTCAAATTGTATTATAAGTTTTTGTAACTTTTCTCTCTCATTAGAAAGTGAAGTTCACAACAGTAATATATGCATACCCATGTTCATAGCAGCACAATTCACAGTGGCCAAATTATGGAACCAACCTAGATGTCCATCAACAGATGAATGGATTACAAAATTATGGGAAATACACACAATGGAATTCTACTCAGCAATAAAGAAGAACAAAATAATAGCATTTGCAAGAAAATGGAAAGATCTGGAGAGCATTATGTTAAGTGAGATTAGCCAATCACAAAAAATGAAGGGACATATGTTTTCATTAATATGCGCAACTTAGGGAGTAGTGGGGACACAAAAGGGACTCCAATGACAATGGAGAACCCTCAGTGGTGCAAGGGAAGGGGTACAAGGGAAGGAGAAG
>PVJS01049214.1:0-14739 GCA_004027185.1 Glis glis | reverse complement strand
GGCGTTCTACCTCCACGCTACATCCCCGGCCCTATTTTTTATACTTTATTTTGAAACCGAGTCTCACAAAGTTGCAGAGGGCCTCACTAAGTAGAGACAGAGAGAGAGAGAGAGAGAGAGCTGAGGCTGGCCGCAAACCCGGATCCTCTGGTCTCCGCCTCCCAAAGTACTGGGATTACAAGCGTGCGCCACCACACCCGGCTATCCACTTAATCTTCATCAGTGTTCTGCTGCCATCATGAGAGCCCAGCTGCATTACAAGCCCTTTACTTTCTAGTTGGGCAACTATGCCCATAACAAGTTTGGTAACTTAAAACAACACAGATTTATTCTCTTACAATTCTGGAGGTCCAAAGTGTGAAATCGTTTTACTAGGTTAAAATCAGGGTGTGAGAAGCCTGTATTTTTTGTGGAAGAACGTGGGGAGAATATGTTTTCTGTCCCTTTCCAGCCCCTCGTGGCCACCTGCATTTCTTTCTGCATCTGCGAAGCCGGGAGAGCAGCCCCGTCTCTCCCCTCTGCCCTTTGCTCCCATTCTTACATCCTGTCCACAAGTCCTTTGGGCCATCATCTCCATTTCTTCCTATGCCCCATGACAACACTGTAAATGGTTATTTAAAGAAGGTGTGGCAAAGCTGGGTGTGATGGTGCACATCTGTAATCCCAGTACTTGGGGGGCTGAGACAGGAGGATCACAGGTATGAGGCCAGCCTCAGCAATTTAGCAAGACTCTCAGCAAAATAAGGAGACCCTATTTCAAAATAAAAAATAAAAAGGGCTAGGGGTGTAGCTCAGAGATAGAATGCCCCTGGGTTCAAACCCCAGCACCAAAAAAAAAAAAAGTTGTGGCAGATAAACAAAATTTCATGTTGATCATGTATGTTGTTCAGCAGGCTGTAGCCATTTTCAGGTATGAGGCAGACACCATATCACCGGGTGACCACAAGCTCAACAGATGCACAGCAAGTTGCCTCAGTGGCCTGAAGCTCCTCTTACCAAGATGAAATGAGAGGTAAGCCTCCCTTCCCCCACAGAGGGTGCTATAGGGAGCCTGGTGCCCAGCTTACTCTTTCCAAAGAAAGCCTCCATGAGCAGAAAAACTTTAGATGAAATATATTTAAGAGTTTGTTTAAACCAGGAGTGGTGGCGCACACCTGTAATCCCAGTATTTAAGAGGCTAAGTCAGGAGGCTCGTAGTTTCGAGACCAGCCTCAACAACTTAGTGAGACCCTATTTCAAAATAAAAATAAATTATGGATAGGGGCAGAGCCCAGAGGTAGAATACTATCTACCAGTACCACACACACACACACAAAGAGTTTATTTGAGCATTAAAGGAGTCATGAACTGGGCAGCACTCAATCCCACAAGAGGTTCAGAGAGCTCCATTTTAGCAGCATAAGCAGAGGGCTTTCATAAGCTGACCATGGAAACAAAGCAAGAAAATCACCTGATTGACTACTGCTAGGCATTTGCCTTATTTGGGTCTGATCAGGTGGAATCCCTGGTTGTATAATCAACCACTAGTTGGCTATTTGTGGTTGGTTGATAGATGTCTGTTCATGATTGGCTAGTAGTTAGCTATTTGTGATTGGCTAAAGTTTGGTTTAGTAGGTTTAGTAGGGGTTTTTTCTCTCCAAAATTAATCTGTTACAAGGAATACTTCTGAATTCAGTTCTGATTTGCTTGTGTAAGGGTCTCAGGAACAGAAAACAACCCCAAGTTAATGGCTATAACATCTTCAATTTTCAAATAAACATCCATATTGTTCAACTTTAACACTGGCCCGCTTAAAGCAAGAGTAAATAAAGAAAAGATATTTTTCTCAACTGCTTTGCAAGTGTAACATAAGAAAAAATGAATAGTTGGTTACACAGATGACATTGGACCCTTAGTAGAATGCTGGAGACAAGGAGTTCTGTTTCTTCATGCTCTCATGTACACATAGCGCTACTTGGAATGCTACACATGTGTTTCTAAAAAGCACCTCAATATGCAAAATGGTGCAATAAAAACCACAGGGCTCATGGGCACAAAACTTAGAAAATTGTCTGCTGACGCATTAAAAAAAAGATAAAGGCCAGGCGTGATGGCACACGCTTGTAATCCCAGTACTTGGGAGGCTGAGACAGGAGGATCGCAGGTTCAAAGCCAGCCTCAGCAACTTAGTGAGGCTTTCAGCAACTTAATGAGATCCTGTTTCCAAATAAAATATAAAATTGAGCTGGGGATGTAGCTCAAAGGTAGAAGGCCCCTGGGTTCCATCCCCAGTACCACAAAAAAAAAAATAAAAAGAAAAAGATAGGAACCTAATAAATATAGTAGTACAGTTTTACACTTGTTAAGTGGTTAACAAATACATAAGTACTACAAAAAACATGGCACTTTTCCTTGAGAAAGCTCTGAGGTTTGCTTGTAGAAGTGGGCATCAGAAGGATTGCAGCTTGTGAGTCTGTGAAGTGGTGCAAGGGGAGTTATCAGGAGAAGTAAGAAAGAAAGGAAATCAGACAGAAGATTGCTCATGCCAAATGTGACTGGGTGTGGCTCATACCACTTGCAGTACATTGAGCTAATCCGCAGATGTTTGAGGGGTGTGTGGGGGATGGGGGTGGATGTGTGTGGGGGGGTTGTGTATTTCAAGGTGGCTAGGTTCCGCTGAGTGCAGTTTTCTCTGTTCACCTAGTAGTGTTTCTCATGGGTGAAATCATGCATAAACAAACATGAAATTCACATTATGCTCAAATTGTTCTCTGATACATCAATTGTGTTGGAACAAATTTGCATTTTGAAAACAAGCATAATAGAAGAACTGAGCGTATTTTTCCGTGAGTGATGTGAGCAGATCGTCCTCAGGGAGATGTGGCATCAGATGGTAGCCTACTGAGTTATTCAACGGAGGGTTTTTTTCCAGGTGTCAGGCATCTTGGAATATTATCGGACAGATGGTGAGAACTGGAAATCATTTCCCTACATTAAAGGCAAAATGGAAATGGAGAAAGTGTGAAGATATCTCACAAAGACACAGGAGAAAATGCAATCAAGGAAGCAGTCTATGCTAGCATAAAGGAAAGTTCCACTGAATTCTTAGTCTAAAAAATTTTAGGTACATACTAAAGGATTCCAACCAGATGACATTTGAGAAAAGTCAAAACCACAGAGACTGTAAAAAGAGTAATGGTTACCAAGGGTTACTGGGAAGAGACAGTCAAACGGGCAGAGCACAGAGGACTTTTAGAGCAGTGAAATTATTCTGTATGATAATATAATGATGGATACATGCCCTTATGTATTTGTTAATGCCCAAAGAAGGCATAACACTAAGAGCGAACCTTAATGTGAACTGTGGACTTGAATTAAAAAAAACTTACCAGTGTAGGTTCATTAGTTGTAGCAAACATACTATGCTAGTAGAGGATGTTGACAACTGGGGAGACTGTGTCTGTGTTGAGGCTGCGAGTTCATGGGAAATCTCTGTACCTTCCTCTTAATTCTTCTGTCAACCTTAAACTGCCCTAAGAAGACAGAAGACTTCCCCAGGTGATACTGTTCTTTGTGTAGAGATCTTCCAAACTCACTTGTGTCATATCCCCTGAAGTGGAGCTGAGGTCGTCAGAGGCAGGCCAGCAAATTCACAGTGCTTACATGCACCAGACACAGGCTCCTGTTCTGTGATATTTCTGAGTCTGAACCAGTTTTGTGAGTTCTTTCTTTTTAGAATAAAAAGAAAATAGTAGTTTCTGCATCCTGAAAAATATTAAGAGCAGAGAATCAAATGAGTGAGTACCTGAATGCCTCCAGTGAGTACCTGAGAACACTAAGGGACAGTTAGCAAGTGCCAATTGATCATGCATGTAGCTGTTTCTCTTCCCAAAAGTGTTGGGGGGGAGGGAAGTGCAGGGCAGTTGTTGGAGGCGGATGCCGCTTTGGGTTCCAACCTAATAGAGAGAGACTCTGCGGTAGAACTGGGGGACAGTTGGGCGTGGATGAAAGAGTGATGGTATTTTTTTAGTGTCATTCATTGACTAACTTCTCTCGCATTCATATATCTTCCTCTAATGTCTTTTTCTCATCAATTTAATGAATGCTAGTATATCCCCTGTGGTAGTCAGCTTTCCATCGCTATAACAAAACACCTGAGATAATCAACCAAATTACAAAGAAAGAAGATCCATTTTGGGTCATGATTTTGGAGGCCCCAGTCCCTGATCGAATGCCCTCATTACTCTGGGGCCCGTAGTGATGCACCCCATCACCATGAGAGTACATGGTAAACGTGTCCGCCTTATAGCTGGGAGGCAAAAGGAAGGAAAAGGAAGGGGCTGAGTCCCAGTGTCCCCTTCCAGTGCATGCCTCCAGTGACCTAAACGCCTCTCACTGGGCACCAACTCTTAACGTAGCACACTTCCCAACAGCTGCACCCTGGGAACTAAGGCTTTAAGACACGGGCCTTTGGGGGACATTAAGATTCAAACTATCATATTCCTTCATTTTTTTAAAGTGAATGACTTCTAGAAATTTTCCCTAGGGTCAAAGAGACTAATTCCTATCCTGTCCCCATCTTCTTTTCTCTTGGCCCTTCTCCTAGCATTGCTGTGACTGAGTGAGGAACCTTCTTTGATTATTTATTCTTCGATTTCCAAGCCATTCTGTTATTATTTTAGGTATGCTCCCCCTCTCTCACACACACACACAAATATATATATAATTTTAAAAGGTAGAACCTAAAGTGAGAATGGTTACACACACCTGTAATCTCAGTCCTTAAGAGGCTGAGACAGGAGGATTGCAGGTTTGAGGCCAGGCTCAGCAATTTAGCAAGTCCCTGTTTTGAAATAAAAAATGAAAAACGTTGGGGGTATAGCTCAGAGGTAGAATATCCTTGAGTTCAATTCCCAGAACCAAAAATAAAAAAGGTAGAACTTAAGAATTCTCTGACCGCATGTCATTATAATTGCTCTTAAAATTTGCTTTCAAATTACCTAATCATGCATAGATTTTATGCCCTTACTCTTAATTTGGCTCCACAATTCCTTATCAACAATTTCATAATTCAAACCCAGCCAGGTGTGGTGGCACATGTTTGTAATCCCAGTACTTAGGATACTGAGACAGGAGGATTTCAGGTTCGAGACCAGCCTCAGCAACTTAGTGAGGCCCACTGAAACTTAGTGAGACCATGTTTCAAAACAAAAATAAATTAATAAATAAATAAAATAGGGCTGAGGGTGTAGTTCAGAGGTAGAATGCCCCTGGGTTCAGTCCCCAGTACCACAAAAAAAAAAAATCAAACCTAAAAGTGTTTTCCCTTTTTGCAAACTTATTTGGAGGTAAAACCTGCCTTGCAGTGTCAGAAGGATGTTTTTAGTCTTTATTGATCTCTCTTCGTATGAATATTCTTACCTTTCACTACAGAAACATTCATTGATTTACTTAAGAGATGCTGCCTCAGACCACACTGGGGTGTTACATAGCATAGAGTACATGTAATTTGTTACTTTCCTTTAAACCAAAAAAAAAAAGAAAGAAAACTGACTTCCAAAATGTATTTAAACAAGGGTGACAGGAACTAAAAACCTGTATGATTTTCAAAGTATTCCTGTCAATTAGGTAACATATGTCAAATTTTAGTACAGCTGCTGGAGAGACTGCCATTTGTCCCCAGATGTCTTCTCTTGAGCACTTGACTGTGCATAATTCCCAACATTCCTCACAGGTATATGTGAGCAGATGACCAGTGGAGTCTGAGATAAAGAGATGTTTGAGGCCTCTGTGTCACACATTTAAAGGCAAATTCCTTGCTCTGGTCTTCCACCCTTCCTCAGTCCCCTCACTCGCTCCCACTGGCTTGAAATGGTCATGCATGAAGCTTCAAAACTGTTAAAGAAGAATCTGAGATAAGTTACACTTAACAAATGACCTTAACAAAGTTTATTTGAGAAGAAAAAAAAAGTTTCTAGGACTCAGCATTCCAGACCAAAGGGGATTCAGAATGCCTTGCCGCACCGTAAAGGTCAACTACACTTATAATCAGAGAAAAGGAAGTGACAGAAACAACCTGATTGGCTACCATTGCCATTTGCCTTACATGGGTATGGTGAGATGAGGGTTTTGCTTTATATGGACATGATCTGATCAGTTGGTAGCCTGTGATTAGCTGAGACTCCGTTGCTTGGTTACAAGGATGTACTCTGTGAAAGTTAATCTAATTTGTCAACTTGATTGGATCATGACACACCCAAGATCATGTGACTTTGGGTGTGTCAATGAGACAATTGGTTTATGTAACAGCAGATTAAACAGAAAGTCCTGCCCTAAATTGTAGGCAGCAGGGTTCTGATAGGTGCAGGACTTAGATAAAAGGAGAAAGCCGCATAGAGGCATGCGCGACTCTTTCCGAAGAAAATGCATCTGCTCTCGTCTGAGATTGTCGGCCTCCAACTTCGCTGTTTCTCTGAAGAGCTTCTTGATCTTCTGCTCTCGTCTGAGATCGTCGGCCTCCAGCCCTTCGAACTGAAACTTCACCATCGTTTCTCCGAAGAGCTTCCTTATCTTCACATCTTGGACTGGGACTGAATTAGTGGTTGCTCCGATCCTAAGACTCCAGCTCTTAGACCGTTTGACCAGCTACTGGTTCCTCTGACTCTCCACGTGCAGTCGGAACTTGGGACTACATTGTAAGCTGATCTGATAAATCCCTTTTTCCATATACTCATTCTGTGAATTCTGTTAGTCTAGTGAACCCTGGCCAATACATACTCTTAGTTAGGTTACACTTAGTTTACATATCAAGCTTGGGTACAGTTCACTAGGTACAGAGACCACTTTGGTTTAAGTTCAGTCACTCAAATATGGAGATAAGTTTAGGCCAAAGAATGCAGTTGAATGAAACCATGCTCTGGGTGTCAGAGATGCCACCTCAGTCCTATAGGACGCTGTGGAGTAGATTACTTTTCACCAAAGATTGTTGCCAAAGAGAAAGAGAAAATTCTCCGCCATTTAATTTATGGTATTTGAGATTATCATTATAGTATCTGGCCTTTATTCTACAGTTACAACAGCAGATGTCCATGAGATCATTCACTTGAAATTAGCATGCGTTGACTTCATAATTTTTCATTATTCCTATTAAAAAGAGAAAATTTGTCCTCAAACTCTTCTGAATAAGTTCCTTAAATTAAATAAGATGCCCTTTTGGCTCATTGATTTTTTTCTCCTCTCATTGAATCTGATTAGCATGCAAAACAACTAGCTGGTCAGCATTGCCTCAAATTGACAAAAATGTTTTCCTTTCCTTTGCTTGCAGTCACTTAATAGTAAGTTTCTAAGCACAAACTTTGCCAACAGTGGTCTTTTCAGTAAGGTGTAGCAGTAGTGGCCTTCAAGGTCATCCCTGTGTAAATCTCAGTAGAAGAAAGCAAAAGCAATACTGAGCCTTTTTTTAAAAAACTACCTTTTATAACTGCTAAAATGATAAACATGTAGGAAATATATCCTTATAAACTATGGGGGAGCCGTGTGTGGTGGTACATGCCTATAATCCCAGTACTTGAGATGATGAGACAGGAGGATCACGGAGTTGAGACCAGCCTCAGCATCTTAGTGAGTTCCATCAGCAACTTAGCGAGATCCTGTTTCAAAGTAAAAAAATAAAATAGGGCTGGGGGTGTAGCTCAGTGGTAGAATGCCTCTGTGTTCAACTTCCAGTACCAAAAAATAAACAAATAAAATAAAAATAAAAAATAAGCTATGGTGATTATTTTTTAATCATTGATTTCTTATGAAACTTCAATTCCTAATCAGTTTGGACTTGATCTACCACTTTCTATTAATATTCAAAAGGAAAATGTCTGCAACACAAGATGTTGACTCTCTCTACACCAGTTTGTCGGGAACATGCTGGACATCTCCGCCTGGTGATCAGCAGATCCTCAGCCCTCGTGTGAAAACTACTGGCATTCAGGATGCAAAGGCCAGATATTTAGTTTTAAATATTGGTAGTAGCCTCTGGTTAATTAATGACCAAGAATATGAGAGTTCTACTACAATCCTCTGTTTTACGAATAAATTTTGCTTCCATTTAAGGATCCTACATTTTGTGGCAGAAAAGGTAAATGAGTTTGCTTTTTGTTTGTTTGTTTCTATTTTTGTTTTGCCTGTTTGGGCCAACCAAATGCAAAATAGAGAAAGAGAGGAAAGAAGCTCAAACATGGAGGAAGGAACAAATTGGGTTTATTGCAGCATCTTATCTCTTTCCTTCCGTGATTTTTTTCTTACTAATTCTTTATGACTGAGTTTAATGTCATTAAAACACAGTAGTCCCTCTTTATCCATAGAGGATACATTCCAAGACCCCCAGTGGATGTCTGAAATTGCAGATAGTACTAAACTTTATATATGCTTTTCCTATTTAATTTGTAAATTGGGCACAGTAAGAAATGAACAAGAGCTAATAATAAGTTATAACAATATCCTGAAGAAAAGTTATGTGAATGTTGTCTCTCTCAAAATACTTTACTGTACCTTCGCCTTTTCCCTTAAAGGAAGCACTTTATGGCTTCTCTTTGGCATATCTATATTGCCAGCAATGCTATCCCTGTGCTTTGTGTCCCTTATTAAGTAAGATAAAGGCTACTTGAACACAAGCACTGCAGTACTACAGCAGTTAACCCGATAACCCAGACAGCTACCAGGTGACTAGCAACAGGTGGTGTATACGGTGTGAACACGCTGGGCCAAGAGATTACATCCTGGGCATGATAGTGAAGATCTCAACATGCTACTCAGAAAGTCATATAATTTCAAATTTATTAATTGCTTATTTCTAGAATTCTTCATTCAGTCTGCAGCTAACCATGCAAAACTAATATCGAGGATAACTGAAGCCATGCATAAGGAGAGATTCTGTTGAACAGAAGTCCCCAGTGTTCTAAGGACCACTGTGTTGATTCAAATGCTGTCTCAGCAGACCTTCATTTGATACTCTTTTTCTCTCCTGGTCTGCAGCCTCATCAGTTTTTTTTTTTTTCAAGTAACACTAAACAGAGGATTTCTTCTAAGGTGCAACACTTAAGCTTCCTTCTTCACTCTTTCTGGAAATAAAGTGATGCTGTCATGCAACTTGAATGATTATTTATATGATGATAGCTGTAAAAATTCTTTCTCCATCCCCAAGCTGTCAGTAGAACTTATTCTCAATCCCTAAAAACCCTGGAATTAACTGTTCTCTCCATGTTCATGTACCACAACGTCCCTCAACCTCCGATGTTCCAACTGGCTCTAATCTCTAGCTGTCTGGGTTATCGGGTTAACTGCTGTAGTACTGTAGTGCTTGTGTTCAAGTAGCCTTTATCTTACTTAATAAGGGACACAAAGCACAGGGATAGCATTGCTGGCAATATAGATATGCCAAAGAGAAGCCATAAAGTGCTTCCTTTAAGGGAAACACTACCTAATCTCTGTTGAAGAATAATCTAGTTGAAAAGGGGGCTCTCTGAAGTTAGCAGACTAGGTAGGTGTGCTGGTCTTTTCCTTGACAGTTATGTGGCATTGTGTCTTTAACCTTCCTGATAGCAATAATATTATGCATAGCACCTGACCTATGATAGATGCTTAATAACTATGAGAAATTATTGTCCATCTGGGATCCATTACATCTTATTAGGGAGAAAATTCATATGCATAGAAAATACTTCAAGTCCCAGGTATCATCTTTGCCTTCATTTCATAAGCACAACAAAAGCTTCCAAGCAGCAACTCAGCATATCTCAGTGGACTTGCTCATCTACACAGCGTGGTGGTCAGCACTGGGGTGGTGATCCCCAGAAAGCCAGGCTTCCAAGGAGAAGACAAGGATCTGAGTGCAAACACAAAGCCAAGATACTGTCCATGACACGAAAGACAAAGGTGCTGGAGGTGGGAAGGGTGCACAAAACAGAATCTGGTTTCCAGCAGTGAAATATTCATCATATTAAATAGACCATCTATCGCAGGGCACGGTAGCACACACTTGGAATCCCAGAACTTGGGAGGCTGAGACAGGAAGATCACAGGTTCGTGGCCATCCTCAGCAACTTAGCGAGACCCTCTGCAATTTAGTGAGACCCTGTTTCAAAAAATAAAATAGGGCTGGGGGTGTAGCTCATATGTAGAATGCCCTGGGATTTTATCCCCAGTACCACAAAAAAAATAAAAATAAAGAAAATCATGTATCTTCAACATCTTGCTCTTTTAAAGGACATTCTCAGCCTCTTCCCTACAGTAGCTCATCAGAAAAAAAAATCAATTTGTCCAGTGTTTGAAATGAATAAAAACAACCTTGTACATTCAGTATGTAATAGACCTTTTTATTCTGCAACTGTAATGATGATTCACCACAAACTTGAGCCAGATCACCTGGGTTCAAATCTTGCCTATGCTCCTTGGTAGCTCTGTGAATTTGGGCCAATTGCTCAACCTCTCTGTGCCTTGTTTCCTCACCTAGAAGCCAGAGGTAATAACACCAATTATTTCTTAAGTTGTTGTGAGGGTAAAATGAATTAATGTGTTAAACATTTAGAACATTTAGTTCCAAGCAAAGAGTAAAGTGCTATCAACATTTGCTCTCATCATTATTATTACTCTTATCATTGCATTTCAACACATTTTTCCCACCCCCGAGGAATTGTCCTGCTAATGCCAGCAGAAAACAGTTTAAGCCTTAGTAATGGAGTCAAGACCAAGGCCCTGCTTGATGGGATTCTTCGTTACATGGGGAAGCTTGCTGTTCGTAGCTGTACGTGCATATGTAAGAACAGAAGTGAATCTTGAAGGGCAGGTAAGCTTGTGTCATAAAGGTGGCATTCATAACCAAATTCCACTGCATCTATTTTCCCTCTAAATTAGTTTATGAAGTGTATTAATACAAAAACCTTTAAACCGCATCAATCAATAGCCTTCACTACTAGATTCACAGCAAAATCCCTTCCCTATTGACACTGGCAGCAAGTCCATTGCAAACAGGTGGAGGCAACAGCTCAATTGGTAAACATCGCTCCACTGTCACAAAAGTGCAAAGCTTTCATAGACTTCAGAAATTTTAAGTTTCATTTTCCTTCCTTTTGTATATATGGTGCTTGTACTATTCTTTTTTTTTTTTTTTTTTTGCAGTACTGGGGATGGAACCCAGGGGCATTCTACCTCCGAGCTATACCCTCAGCCCTAGTTTTTGTTCTTTATTTTGAAACAGGGTCTCACTAAGTTGTGGAGGGCCTCACTAAGTACCTGAGGCTGGCCGCGAACCCGGATCCTCCGGTCTCAGCCTCCCAAGTATTGGGATTACAAGCATGCACCACCACGCCTGGCTCATGCTTATACTGTTCTACAGGCAGAGCCAAACAACACCAAAAGAGGTTGCCACTGGGCCCTAAGTAGAACCCCAAACAGTGTTCCAAGACAAGAATAAGGCATAGCAAGGTAAAATATGCATCATATATATCCTCTAATGGAAAAATCAATTGAAGTGAACAATTAGACATCTTCAAACATGATTGGGCTGTCTCTTTAAATGCCATATGAAGGATAATTGCTGGCCCCTTTCTTTTTCAAGACCTGGAGGGAGCTTTCTTCTCAGCGTCAGCTACAGGATGACTTAAGAGTCTGCAACACACACTCCAAGCAATGCAAATCCAAGGAGGAAAGCAGAGAGGCCGCAGCCACTCCATGGAGTTTTGCTATTGGCTCAGAGGCTGCAGGGCCGAAGTGCACCCAGACACTCTCAAGACTCCAGCAGCGAGTCAATGCGGAGATGAGGGGAGGAGTGCGCGTAGTAGACAAGGAGGTCACAGCACTTGCTGAAGGCTTCTATCTAGGCGATTTTTCCTTGGATAAGTGAAGGTTAGTATTTCCATATAAATCAATTTTTTTTAAAGAAGCTGGAAAGCTGAGTGTGGTGGTACACGTCTGTAATCCCAGTACTTGGGAGGCTGAGATAGGAGGATGGAAGATTTGAGGACAGCCTCAGCAAGTAATGAGACTCTCATCAACCTAGCGAGAGCCTGTTTTAAAATAAAAAATAAAATAGGGCTGGGGTGTAGCTCGGAGATAGAATGCCTTTGGGTTCAATCCCCAGTACCAAAATAAATAAATAAATAAATAAATAAATATATAAATAAATAAATAAGCTGGAAATCCCTTTTTTAAGATTTATTTCATAATTTTAAAATCTTGGCAAACAACATATGGCCAAAATCAATCAATAAATCTCTCTCTCTCTCTCTCTCTCTCTCACACACACACACACACACACACACACGTTAGAATTAGCCTGTGAGTCACAAGACTTGGGGAAAAGACCCACGTGAGGAGCCAAGGGAAAGAAGACCCAGTAGAGCAATTCCCTGGGCCTTCTGGTAGGAAAGTAAAGAGAGAACCACTGTGGGAAGAAGAAAATCTTAATTGCTAAAAGCCCAGCTTTGCAGCCCAATGCATTACCAAGTGCAGGAAGTAAAAGATGTGCCCTGGGCAGAAACAGTTGGAGAAACACTGGGGGAATCTATATTTTTTTAAAAGTTGAAATATTTGAGAGAAAGGAAGAGCAAATTTCATGAATTGCCTTATAAAAGATTAGATTTTTTTAAAAAGATCTGGGAGATTCAAGAGCAGCAAAGAGGTGGTAAAAAAATTAGAAATAGAGGGGAAATTGAAGTCCGATTATGATGATAAATGAAATGAGAAAAGTAAAAAATGTAGTTTAAGGAAGAAATTGTTCCAATTCCACTGAAGAATGCATGGATGATCTTGGGAACGAGATTCGATTTGGAAGATTTTAGGGGCTGCAAAGCCCAAAAACTATGCTACCTCAATCCCAGGGGTGATTTCTACTAAAAGCCAATATCCTATGCATCAGTTCCTGGGAATAATAATGGAACCTTAGCAGATGAAAAATTTCCCACTAGATAAAGTCATTTTTTGTGTGTGGTACTGGGGATTGAATCCAGAGACATTCTACCTCTAAGATACATCCCAGCCTTTTTTTTTTAATTTATTTTTTATTTTGAAACAGAGTCCTACTAAATTACCATGCATTGGCTTCCAACCTGAAATCCTCCTGTCTCAGCCTCCCAAGTACTGGGATTATAGGCACATACCACCACATCTGGCTGGATAAAATAATAATAAAATAAAATAAATTTTATTTTTATGCTTTTGATGGGTCTTAAGATTTTTTTCTATTATATTGACAGTTCCAAGACAGATTTCAGCTTTTCTCCTCTTTTGTGTTAATCTGGGTGCTCCAAGAAGCAGACAACAGACAGGATTAAATGTTCAAGGGCTTTATGAGGGGAGATACTTAGGAAATCAGCACTGTGCTGATAATTGTTTAACACCCAAGTCTCTATGGGGGAAGAGCCTGATTTGTTATGTGTCCTGATCATGCTATGTAACTGCTCCTACCTAACCCATTTCAAGCTTTCATCATGGCGTCGCTGAAACCCAGGTTGAGAAGAGATGCATACAGTGCTCTTGAGGCAGTATCGGTCCAGTGGGCTCCAGCACAACGCCCTGTGTAAGGAGGATGAGGAAGGAGCCTTATCCCCCTTACACACATACCACCACACCCCGAGTGAAGGGGGAGAAAGTTCAGTGAGAGGCTGGATAACTGCCTTGGCAAAGACATCCCTGATTCTACCAGCCAGTGTCAGGGGTCCTGAGTGTCCCAGGATGCTGTCTACACTGCTGTTCTTGCCACTCTTAGTTGAACTTGGGAGAACTCTCCAGGAGGCAGGGCTCATGCACAGACACTGTGTTGGGTTTCAAGGTGCTGCGGGGGTGTGGGGGGAGCTTTGTCAAAGGCACTCCTATAATTGGAGGTCATCAGTGCATTCTCATGAACTCCATACCTCACACTCCTTTTCCCTTACCTGTGAAAGGAGAAGTAAGGGGAGAATGAATTTGATCAAGCTGATCAAAGGCATGCAGCCAGGGGTGGTGGTGCATGTCTGCAATTACAGTACTTGGGAGGATGAAACAAGAAAATCACAGGTTCGCAGCCAGCCTCAGCAACTTAGTAAGGCCCTGTTTTCAAATAAAAAATAAAATAGGGCTGGGGATGTAGCTCAGAGGTAGAATGCCCAAGGGTTCAACCCCCAGCGCCATAACACACACACACACACACACACACATGCACGCACGCACGCACACGTGCACGCGCACACACACAAAGACATGCAATGAAGAAGTTAGTCCATCAATTAAGTAAAAATCAGCATTCTAGTGAGGCCCTCCGCAACTTCATGAGACCCGGTTTCAAAATAAAGTATAAAAAATAGGGCCGGGGTTGTAGCGCAGAGGTAGAACGCCCCTGGGTTCAATCCCCGGTACCACAAAAAAAAAAAGTCAGCATTCACAGCAAGAAGAAAATTCATAAATAGAAGTCAAAAAATCAGTGATTCAAATGCTGACTAAAATAAGCAACATCCAAGGAAAGAGAACTTTGCAGAAGGCATCACATGGAAATAAAGTTGTATTTACACACATAGTTCTACATAAATTTGAGATGACCATCCCCAGTTTAAACATCTATGGGCAGGAGAAGAATTATACTTTGTATGATTTTTAAAGTAATGATACTATATATATATATATATATATATATATATATATATATATAGTTAAACGATGCATCCAGTCTATACTCAAGATGTAGAGATTGCACAAAGTCATGGATACTAGGAGACAGGGATCATTGGGGACCATCTTAAT
>PVJS01049213.1:0-14738 GCA_004027185.1 Glis glis | reverse complement strand
AGGGTAAGAAAGAAGTGAATCTATGGAATTACTGTCATAAACAATGTGTATATATGAGATTATACCAACATCATTCTCAGTGCTACATGTGGGGGGGAGGCGGGGGGGGGAGGGACACCAAGAGCTGTGTGCATGTATGTTAACACCAAACTGATACTCATTGTGATGTGAGACTACAATGCACCAATAAAAACATAAACAAAAAAAGAAAATTCTGAGCTCCGCTGGACAGGAGCAATTGCGAGGGGAGGATAAACCGTTTGGTCAGAAGCGGAAGCAGTCTCTCTTCCCAGCTCTGCTTGCTACTGACTGGCTGTGACCTTCAGCAAATCACTTAATTCCTTGATTTCCCCATGTGTAAAAGAGAGCAGTCAATGATTTCCCAGATCCCTCTAGCTCTAAGATTCAGTTTATATTTCAAATTGAAAGTATCTGCCTTAAGGCATTAATATATTGTTCAGTTTTCCAATAAACTACTTTCCAATAAATAAACTCCCTAAGGCAACATAAAAATTCTCTTTCTCTCCTTCCCTTTCTCTCAGTTTAAATTAATTAATTACTAATTATCCTACCTGTTGCATTGATTTCTGACTTGGTTGGTCATGGACCACAGTATCATTCTGCCCTATCCCTGTTTTTTCATCTGAATTAAGGTGAGCGGTCACTGATGGATGTGGGCACAGGTGCGGGAGGTGGCCACTGCCTCCCTTGCCCAGGGCTCCAGGAAAGGAAGCTGTATTGGCAGGGTTCGGCAGGGCCTCGGCAGTGTTTTATCTCTGCAGAACAGCTGGCTGTTGAAAGTTGCACATTGTGTTGATTGATCTTAGGCGTATTTTGAAGTGTGTGTTTACCTGTCAGAGAGCAGTTTTATAACCTCTCTCTTATATATCAACAGCATCAACTAGGGTTCCCGGTGTTCATTTGCCATTAGGAATAGCAGATGAGGTTTTATCTTTTATTTATTTTCTTTTTTTTTTGCGGTACCGGGGATTGAACCCAGGGGCATTCTACCTCTGAGCTATACCCCCAGCCCTATTTTTTATTCTTTATTTGGAAACAGGGTCTCAGTAAGTTGTGGAGGGCCTCACTAGGTACCTGAGGCTGGCCTTATTTTTCTTATACAACAATTACTAGCTGAATTTTAAGGCACCCATCACACTAATAAGTGACAACAAGGCAGTACAATAATTCAGAGGACACCACTACATCAATTTGCCAGAAGCTAATTTCATTTACTTATTTGGGGAATAGGATGGAGCTGTGGATGGAACCCAGGAACATTCTACCTCTGAGCTACATCCCAAGCCCTATTCATTATTATTTTTTTTTTTCATTTTGAAAACAGTCTCGCTAAGTTGCTAAGGCTGACCTTGAAACTTCAATCCTCCTATCTCTTAGCCTTCCAAGTTCTGGGATCACAAGTCTGTGCCACCATGCCCAGCTGCCAGAAATTTGTTCCTAAAATAAAATGGCCTTATAATCATTCCTTCTGATACTACATACTAAAGGCATGACTTATATAAACCCCTCCCAACATGTTAATTCAGTGTTGTGACAGATGTTTCAAAAGCACATCAACTGTGTTCCTTCCTTCTTTCCTTCCTTGAAGTTAAATTGTCCTCATCGTAGTCAACGGTGTGGGATTTAATTGCTGTTGTGGCTTTAGATTAAAGTTCTTCTCAAAAGAAGGCCAGTTCTCATGCAAGCTAACATGGATGCCCCTGGGGTCTCACTTCCTCTGGCACCACACTGCCCGAGGAAAAGGTCAATGGTATGACTTCTCTTAAAACAGAGTCCTCATTTGGTGGTCTTCCATGTAAATTCTTCTTTATGCAAACAATAATAAAGAATATAAACTGCCACAAAAGTTAGTACTCCATGACAACGATTATTACTAATTACTAAAAAAAAGATAATTAAAAATATTGTATACTAGTTTGCAATCCCACCAACAGTGTAGAAGAGTCCCAATTTCCCCACATCCTCGCCAACATTTGTTGTTGTTTGACTTCTTAATGCTTGCCATTCTAATTGGGGTCAGATGAAATCTTAGAGTAGTTTTGATTTGCATCTCCTGGAATTACTGTCATAAACAATGTGTATATATGAGATTATACCAACATCATTCTCAGTGCTACATGTGGGGGGGGAGGTGGGGGGGAAGGACACCAAGAGCTGTGTGCATGTATGTTAACACCAAACTGATACTCATTGTGATGTGAGACTACAATGCACCAATAAAAACATAAAAAAATTGTATAATCACATCCTAATTTTAAGAGATGGCTATTTATGACAGAGACTCTGATTCAGCCATTATAAATCTCTGTTGTCTTTTTCAACCCTATAGGAATCCCTCAGAATCCCATGAATATATTCAGCTCAGCAGATTTTCATTCTGTTAAAAGTATTTCTTTTTCCCATTTCCCTTGAGACTTCCTCTTTGGCCCAAGGATTTTCTTTAGAAGTGTGTTCTTTAGTTTCCTGGTGTCTGGAGATTTCCTGTTATGTTTCAAAGGAGCTCATTTTGTTTGATTTCAATTGCTCCCAATTACTGAAGTTTGTTCCATGAGCAGGGGGTAAGATCTGTCTTGGTAGGTGTGCCATGAACACTTGAATGTGAATCTGGCTCCTATTTGAAGTGTCCTGTATCCTTACTGATTTTCTACTTGTTCACTCATTTGGTGAGAGGGTACCTGGAAGTGTCCAAGTCTGATGGCAAATGTGTTCGTTCCTCCTTTCATTTCTATCAGATTTTGCTTCCCTTATGTTGTAGAACAATTGTCTGGCACACACACATTCAGAATCGCTGTGACTCCTTCTTGGGGGATCATGATGTGATGCCCTTTTCTGTGCCAGGTAATTTTCTTTTCTCTGAAGTCTACTCTAATTTTAACGGAGACACTTCTTATTTGAGCTGTTGAAAGTTGCATGGCAGATCTTCTTCTATCCTTTCATTTTCAACCCATTAATATATTTGAAATATATTTATAAGCCTCTCTTATAAGCCTCTTAGAGGTGGGTCAGGTTTTATTTGTTTTCTTTTCTTTCTTTTTTTTGTGGGTCTATTCTGAAAATCTCTGACTTTTAATTGGCAAATTCAGACCATTTAAATGTAATATCCATACTCATATGTTAGGGCTTAAGTCTTCTGTTTTAGTTTTTGGTTTTAGTTTGTTCTCTGCTTTTCATTTCTCTGCTTTCCTATGGACTACATGACATACATACTATTTTAATTCATTGAGATTTTTCTATAGTGTTTTTATAATTGTATTACTGCATTGTAATTATACATCATAGAGGTTCAAAGCGACACAAGTATACATGCACACAGCATTTGGTGTGTTTCCCTCCAGATCCCTATATATCTATAGTGTTTTAAGTGAATCTTTTTATGTAACTCAAGGGATTATATATACCCGACAGTCCACTCGTGTCAACATTTCAGCACTTTGATGAAATGTAGAAGCTTTACCCACCTTTCTATTAGCATATGCTGCTGTTTATAATTGACGTAAATATTCTGTTTACATTAATTGAAACACACCAACAGTGCTGTGTCTTTGCTTCTTCCATTAGACATAACTTAAACACTGGAGTGGGGAAAGAAACTTCCCTGTATTCGTCATTCTTGCTCATCGAGTTCTTCTCTTTCTAATATTCTGATTCCTTATTTTTTAATATGTTTTTATTGATGCATTGTAGTCTCACATAACAATGAGTATCAGTTTGTTGTTAACATACATGCACACAACTCTTAGTGTCCCTCCCCCTCTGCCTCCCCCCCCACATGTAGCACTGAGGATGATGTTGGTATAATCGCAAATGTACACATTATTTATGATAGTAATACCATAGATTCATTTCTTTCTTGCCCTTCCCCTTCCCTTGTACCCCTTCCCTTGCACCACTGAGGGTTCTCCATTGTCACTGGAGTCCCTTTTGTGTCCCCACTACTCCCTAAGTTGCGCATATTAATGAAAACATATGTCCCTTCTTTTTTTGTGATTGGCTAATCTCACTTAACATAATGTTCTCAAGATCTTTCCATTTTCTTGCAAATGCTGTTATTTTGTTCTTCTTTATTGCTGAGTAGAATTCCATTGTGTGTATTTCCCACAATTTTGTAATCCATTCATCTGTTGATGGACATCTAGGTTTGTTCCATAATTTGGCCACTGTGAATTGTGCTGCTATGAACATGGGTATGCATATATTACTGTAGTTTTCTGGTTTCAATCCCTGTGGTATGATACCCAGTAGTGGTACAGCCGGATTGGTTGGATTGCAAACTATTTCATCCACTATGGAGATCAATGTGGAGATTCCTCAGAAAACTGGGAATGGATCCACCATATGATTCCTTGTTTTATGGCTTCTTTCCTATCTAGGGCAAATGTACCAGCAATTCTCCCATCTGAGTGTACCCTACTTCCCTTCCATTACTGAAGAATGTGTTTTCTGTGTAGACTGGGGGTGGGTAGTCTTTTTCTTGAGGCCCTTCCGAAACCTCTCGGACACCTTCTCTGGCTCATGCTATTTTTGATGAGAAACCTCCTACCACTGGAACAGCTTTTCCCCTTAGTACCTTCCCCCTCAGTCCTACCTTTTCATAAACTTGACTGTGATATGTTTCATTATAGATTTTTTTGCCTTTATCCAATCTGTAGTTTGCAGTTTCTTAAATTTTTAGAATTATTATCATCATTATCATTATTATTATTATTATTATCATTATTATCTGTATGTGTGTTACTGGGAATTGAACCCAGGGATGTTCTAACTCTGAGCTACAACCCCAGCCCTATATTATTATTTTGAAACAGGGTCTCACTAAGTTGCTGAGGGCATTGCTAAATTGCTGAGGCTGGCCTCGAACTTGAGATCCTCCTGTCTCAGTCTCCCAAGTATTAGGATTACAGTAGAATTATATTGCATTGTTGTTGTATTTCTTTGTTTTTGTCAAATTTGAGCAAAATTTAGCCACTGATTTTCCAACTATTTTTCAATCCTTCTCTCTTTGTTCTCCCCATCTGGGGTTAGGGTGACATATATTTTGTATCTGGCTTATAATCACCCAGGCCCTGGTTGTTCTGTGTATTTTTTTTCAGTCAACTCCCATTTTTACATGTGGTATAGTATGTATATTTCTCTCTTCAGGTTCACGGATTCTTCTGTTTCTCTGTTTTTTTATTGACCCTATCTGGGGGTTTTAATTTCCGTTTCATTTTGGTTCTGGTTTGTATCCGTTGTATCTTTCTTCAGATACCGTTTTCCAGTTATTTCAAGCATGCTCACCACATCACAGCATTTTCTTGTGCCTGTTTCAGATCCTTGACAGACTTGTGTTTGCAGTCTGTGAATTGGATTTCTCATTCGTATGGGGCTTCGTCCTGAGTTCCTGATGTGAAGAGGGTTTTCAGGTGACGGGACATCGCAGGACACTGGATCTTATTAGGTCTGTTTAGCGGGCACCTCTTACAGCCCCAGGTAGGAGGAGGGCAGCGTTCTTACCCCCAGGTGTGGCTGGAGGGCCAGGTTCCCATCAGTCTTGTGGAGGGGAGGAGACTCATGCTGGCTGCTCCCTACAGTTGGGTGGACTGAGAATTGGGACACCCTGTGAGGACTCCACCGAAGCCGCAGTGGCTAGAGGGGCGAAGGGACTTGTTGCTACTCCCCACTTGGCTTCTACTGACTCTGGGGAGCAGGAAGAGGGACTGGCCTCTTTACTGCCAGACAGTGGGATACTGGTGGAAGTCCCGATTCTCCCCAGTTCCCCAACAGGGAAGCAGAGGGGTGAGCATGGAAGTGCAGCCTCCCCACGTGGCCTGCATTGGCACATCAGGCTGAGGGGATGGGGGGCTCGGCCGCTGGCCAGCAAGGATGGCACACCCTCCACCATAGGGAAATGGAGGTGCCCCACCACAGTCTGGACAGATAAGCTCCCCCCCCACTCTCTTTGATGGTGGTGGTGAGAAGAGGACTCAACTTTTTCTCTTGAAATTTATTGTAGTAAAGAGGTTATGGTCTTGATTATTGAGTAGAATTCCATTGTGTATATATCCCTGTGATAGTCAATCTAGTTTGTCAACTTGACCTGATCATGACACACCCAAGATCATGTGACTTTGGGTGTGTAACAGCAGATTAAACAGAAAGCCCTGCCCTGCATGTAGGCAGCAGGATTCTGATAGGTGCAGGACTTAGATAAAAGAGGGAGAAGCCGCGTAGAGCAACGCGCGACTCTTTCCGAAGAAAACGCATCTGCTCTTGCCTGATATCGTCGGCCTCTGGCTCATAGAACTGGAACTTCGCCGTTTCTCTGAAGAGCTTCTTGATCTTCTGCTCTCGTCTGAGATCTTCGGCCTCCAGCCCTTCGAACTGAAACTTCACCATCGTGTCTCCGAAGAGCTTCCTGATCTTCACATCTTGGACTGGGACTGAATTAGTGGTTGCTCCGATCCTAAGACTCCAGCTCTTAGACAGCTCGACCAGCTACTGGTTCCTCTGACTCTCCACGTGCAGTCAGAACCTGGGACTACATTGCTTCAAACTGTAAGCCCATCTGATAAATCCCTTTTTCAAATATACTCATTCTGTGAATTCTGTTAATCTAGTGAACCCTGTCCAATACAATCCCATAATTTTGTATCCAATCAAGAACAAAATTATGTCATTTCCTGCAGGATGGGGCAGATAATCACTCTGTGATCTCATATCCACTTCTTGTAAAGATTGGTTCTGAAATGCAATAGTAAAAATGGTTTCCTTAAGTTAAAGTAAACTATGGAAGTGATTTTGGGAAAAATTCCATGATTTCTCAGCCCATGTGCATGCGATGAATGCTCATGTGAAAGCCGTACATCACTCAGACATGGCGGCCTGTTCAACATTTGGGTTAGGAGCAGGGCTCCTGTTGGTAATGGAAAGAGTTTGACTTTGGAATGATACAAAACTGGTTTTGAGTTTCCAGTTGTAGAAGTTCCATTTTCGTTTCTTCACTTAAATTCCATCAAACATGTTGCCTGTCTTGGAAGACGGTGGGAATGACAGTGAATTTTGCAGAACTGAGTAATTAGAAATAGCCAACATTTTTTCCAACATGGTCTCTGGCAACATTAGTGGAAACAACCACTGCCATTTCAAGAGAACAACCTCCTCCCTGATCTCAAGACACATTTACTCAGGTAAAGAGACACCACGACTGCCGCCCTGAAGTGGCTACACACGCCTCCTACTCTGTATAGAAGCATCTAGTAGTTAGACTAAGCTCTGATGATCTGAAACTTGTTGCGGACCACACTGTACACTCTGCGTGCATTTCCAGAACACGACTTATCTACCCTCTTCCTTTAAATGTTGAGGAAATAGAGACTGCGAACAACTGGACCTATGGAGCATCTTTCCTGAGACTCTGATCAGCATCAGTAACAATTGAAGGCTCCTCTAGCCTTTCAAATCATTAGCATCATTTTCAAATTTTATTCAAATTTGTGAGCAGACAGAAGAAAACGTATTTTCCTAACAATGATGTGACTTGACATTGTTTTTCCAGAAACTCCTAGAGCTGAGCGAGTGGAATGTATCACTAAATATCTGTAGAAATCTCTGCTTTTTTTTTTTTAAATCATGGCTTAATGTATTTTCTAGATTCTTGGAGAAGTATAAGAGAGACATCTACTGGGGAAAATGGAGCATGGCTTGTTCACAGAAGAAAAATAACATAGCTATACTTCTATTGCTCTGAGATTTTATATCCTGTACTTCAGAGACCAACGTGTTGTCGTAGTTACAAAGGCCTGTTTAAAAAAATGAGTGACGATAGTTATGTTCAATTGTCAGAAGAACTGTAAGTTGGACTTAAAAGCTTTCTACAGAGAGCACTTCAGTAAATCAAGCAAGTGTTGCCTATCTAAATGACACAGAAGAAAGGGCAGCCAGCCCACACAGCTGATGGGACTTTTAGTTCCTGCTTCCCCACTAATTGGAACAGCTGTGGTTGAATAATTCTGTGATGAGGAATCCCAGAAAGCTAATATAAAACTTTCTAGAAGCTCAGTAATGCCAATCCTGCAAGTTCCATTTAGTGTAATAAACATGGAATAAGTCTTCACATAGGTGAGCCTAGGTAAGTGCTGAGAATATTGTATGAATCTTATAGATGTGCAAAATACGATGTTATTAAAATAGACACAGGGATGCAGGTATGGTTCTCAGATTTTACTTTCATTCAACTCACCCTAACAAACATGATTCACATAATCTCTGAACATTAATATTTAGAAATTGAATAAAGGCCATTTGTACCAATCTATCTGGAACTATGCTAATAGTTCCTATATTCTGGATTTTCAAAATGGAACTTGTGTGAACATAGAAGTTAGGAGATAATCTTAGAATGATAAGTAAGTTATTTCTTTAAATGGATAGGCCTTATGTAAAGTGTTTTCAGTAACTCTTCCTTGAAATTTTTATGAAGATAATCATGTGCAATTATAAGAAATAATATAGACAGATTTGTTTTATATTCTCCTGGCTTCCCCAGTGGTAATGCTTTACAAAACTATACTAACGTCACAATTAGGATATTGACGATTATGTAATCCACCAATTTTATTGACATCTTCAGTCATAATTGCATTCATTCACATGTATGTATTAATTTCTACATAATTGTATCGCCCTTGTGAATACACAGGTTTAGGTACGCATTTTCTTTACAAATAGAGCTATAATAGAGAACACTAAAATGACTTAAAAATAAAAAAAAAAACACAAAGGTTGGCCTGGCAGAGGAACTGTTGGAACTGTAGTGAGAGTGAAAAATGGAAGAGCCACTGTAGAAAAGAGTCTGAAAATTTCTCATAAACAGACACATAACATTATCTGATAATTATGAGATATATATTCATCCAAGAAAAGTTGAAACATATGCCCATGTATGGTTTTACTCAAATGTCCATAGCAGCTTTATAGCCTAAAATTGGAAACATTGTCAATGTTCATTAACTTGTAAATAGACGGAAAAATTGTGCTCTGTCTTTGTGGAATAATACTACCAAACAAAAAATGAGTACTGCTGGGTCTTGTGAAGCCATGGGCAAATCTCAAAAGCATTATGCTAAATGCAAGAAGCCATACACTACTAACACTTAATGATCTTAAATGTATATGCCTCCATTAATATAGATTCAAATTCTAAAAAGAAACATTTAATAAAAATTAAATAGAAATATACGAGCTGGGTGCAGTGGCAAACGCCTGTAGTCCCAGTACTTGGGAGGCTGAGATAGGAGACTGAGACAGGTTAGAGGCCAGCCACAGCAACTTAGTGAGACCTTAGCAACTTAGTGAGACCCTTTTTTCAAAATAAAAAAATAAAAAGTGGTGGGGGTATAGATCGAAGGTAGAATGCCCCTGGGTTCAATCCCCAGTGTTATGAGGAAAGCCACCCAGACAAGACTGACCAGACCACAGGTGTTGCCAATTGAGAGTCTTTATTAAAAGAAACTGGCAGGCCGGGACCACTCTGGTATTGTGCCTAAGTGTGGTACTCGACTGCCCTCCAGCGTCTTCTTATATAGGGTGAGAAGCAATACAAGCTTAGGATGCAAACTGAGGTTCCCATGTCAGGTTTCCATAGCAGGGGGTGGGAAGCCCCTACGGTTTCCATAGTAATCAGGTAAGCGAAGCATAACGGAAGTACAGAAGCGAGAATAGGCTGTTAGCACATACAATAACACGATTAGTTTCTATAGTACATTTTGTTAGTATCAACAGGCCCTTAACCATGTGCCAATATCCTGGTTTGATTTTCAAGAGAGAACTTCCCTGTTTCATAGCCAAAGTGAGGTCACCCTTAGTAACAATCATGGAGTCGCTTTAGCGGCAGACTTTAGCTACAGATTACTTTAGCTACAACTATGCATTATCACACACACACACACACACACACACACACACTATACAGATCCGCAATTATAGTAAGAGGCATTAACACATTCTCTCAATAGCTATCAGAACAAGCAGGCGAAATCAATCAGCAAGTGTTTGCATTCCAAAAAAACAAGGTTGTTTTTGAAATGCTCTATTTGTTTTACTCAACTCACTCACAAATCCAGCATCATTGTGTCCCTGTCTCATGCTGGTTCTCCATTTCCAGCACTCTTTATCAACTTTAAAAGGTCTGAGAGAGCCAGGTGTGTCACGCCTATATTCCCAGCATCCCAGCATTATGGAGGGTAAAACTAGATGATCGAAGGTTCAAGACCAGCCTCAGCAAATTAGCGAGACGCTCAGCAACGTAGAGAGATCCTGTTTCCAAATAAAAAGTAAAATAGGACTGGCAGTGAACCTCAGAGGTAGAATGCTCCTGGATTCAATCCCCAGTACCACACACACACACACACACACACACACACACACACACAAAATGTCTGAGATGGAAGAAAAGTGTCACAGGAGTGCTGGTAACAGTTCATTTCTTGATCTTGGTGTGGGCTCTAGGGTAATTTCATTTGGAAAAACACATCAGTCTCTATTCCATAGAGTATCAGGAAACAGATGCTCTTGAGGTTGCAGGAAACTAATACTCTTACCTGCAGAGAAGATGTGGTCTTTCTGCATCTCACTTAATTCACATAGCATAATGACCTCCAGCTCCATCCATGTTGTGGCAAATGACAAGATTTCATTATATGTTATGCCCAAGTAATATTCCATTGTGTGTACATAGCTCCTTTTCTTTATCCATTTTTCCAGTGAAGGGGGGCATCAAGACCAGTTCTATACCTTAGCTATTGTGAATAATGCTGCTAAACAGGTGCATGCAGCTCTCTCTCTCTCTCTCTCTCTCTCTCTCTCTCTCTAGCAGCATGGTTTCATCTTCTTTGGATATATACCCAGTCATGGAATTACAAGATCATATTGTATTGTAAAAAGGGCTTAGAGCAGCTGCCTTTGCTAAAAGTAGTGACTCTACCTACATCAACAGATGCCCTCAGGATTGTATCTGAATCTTTTATCACCTTAAATTTTGGGTCAGGTCTCTGCTCAGCTATGCATGTTAATCATTTAAGGAGTGTTGATCAAACAACTGGTAATACAATGTTCATTATCTCTAAATTTACCTAACCCACTGTGGTGGTTAATCTGGTTATCAATTTGACTGGATTATAAGACACCTAAGATTATGTGGTTTCGGTTGTGTTGATGAGATGATTGGTTTATGCAATGGCAGATTGAAGGGGAAGTCCTGCCCTGAATGTGGGCAGCTCTGTTCTGATAAGCACAGGACCTGGATAAAAAGAAGGAGAAAGCTGTGTGATGTATGCGTGGTTCCTCCTGAGAAAAGCACACCTGGGGTATCGTCCTTCAGCTTTTCTAACTGGACCTTCACCATCATTTCTCCAGAGAATTTCCTGGCCTTTCCATCTTGGACTGGGATTGCATTAAGGGTTGCTGTGACCCTGAGATTCCAGCTCTTGGCCCACTCAACCATCTGCTGGCTCCTCCAGCTCTCCATGTGCAGCTGGGACTACACTGCTTTGGACAGAGCTGATCTGATAAATCCCCTTTTACCACACACACACACACACACACACACACACACACACACACACACACACACTCTGAGTTCTGTAACTCTAGCAAACACTAATACACCTAGATAGTGCATCCCCTTCCAGACGGAGGCGATATTTGCAGGGAGATTTGCAAGATCCTATTTCAGACCCTTGGAGTGCTACCTAGAGGTCTTCATCCTTGGCCTAAGCCTTCAGGAACTGCCCCCCCTAAGCAGGAGACATCATCTCAATGTAACTGAATTGCCCCTTCCGGGATCACAGGCCTAGCTTTTCAACATTAAAATGTTTGTCAGAATAGAAGGTGTGATCTCCCTTTGTAAATTATCTAGTAAATAATCCCATTAAAGATGAGCAAACGTTATAAAAAATCACTAATGCATTCATTACTTCTTTTCAAATTCATCATTTGAAGTCACAAAACATGATGAGTAAATTTCTTTCTACAAATACTCCATTACTTTCTATATCTTTTCAAGTCTTATCTTTCATTATCTTCTCTTATATTCTAGAGTGACTAGGCACTTTAGATTTATTTAAATCTTTCTTTCGAAAACAAAAGTACGGTCCATCATCTTGCTGCTCAGACGTAGATTTCCTTCTCTCCTGCTCCTAGTGTGGGATTAATCAATGATATAAACCATGAATATTGGTTAAAATAAACAACTTTTCCTTCAAAGGGAAATTAGCAATGTGGATTAATAAAGTTTGATAACTATCAGTATTTTGAGAAATTAGAAAGCTTCATGAGTGTGGGCATAGTGGTGTATGCCTGTAATCCCAGTACTTGGGAGGCTGAGACAGGAGGATCACAGGCTCAAGGACAGCCTCAGCAATGTAGCAAGACTCTTAGATACCTAGTGAGAGCCTAGTTTCAAGATAAAAAGATAAACTAGGCATGGTAGCACACACTTGTAATCTCAGTATTTGGCTGAGATAGGAGGACCGCAGGTTTGCAGCCAACCTACATAAAAGAAGGAAGCGTCGAGAGCTGAAAGTGTTTCCAGTACAGAATGGGAATGGTTCCACGCTTTGCCTCCTGTAGGTCCATCTACTGCAGAAACTGGACCCCAGCAGCAGAGGGAACAGTGGGGTGGAGAGACAGACATCACAGGGCTGCTTATCAGTCTAAGACCGTGCTCAGTTACCTCCCCTCTCTTGGTTTCCTCATATAAAATCACTATGAGATTAGCTTTGTATGATCTGTTCAAATTCCATATGTCCATGACATAAGAATACGGTTGGAAATGGATGCTTCAATGGTCCAAGCATACCCAGCTTGCAAGCAACAGTGAACATTTACAGGGAGTTGGGGTGGAGAAGTCCTTGGAACGGGCTGCCTATCAGGAGAAGTGAACTAGACGGACAAATCAACAGCAGAGGTCACACAGGGAGTACAGCCAAGGTCCTAAAGACACGATACCCATTTTCTGCAAAAGAAGAAAATTCAAGCCAGGTATGGTGGCACACTCCTGTAATCCCAGTACTTTAGAGCCTGAGACAGGAAGATCTCAGGTTCAAGGACAGCCTCCGAAACTTAGTGAGGCCCTCAGCAACTCAGTGAGATGCTGTTTCAAAATTTAAAAAAATAAATAAAATAAGGCTGGGGGTGTAGCTCAGAAATAGATCGCTCCTGGGTTCAATCCTCAATACCAAAAAAGAAAAAAGGAAGGAAGGAAGGAAACAGGAAGGAAGGAAGGAAGGAGAAGGGAAGGAAGGAAGGAAGGAAGGAAGGAAGGAAAGAAGGAAGGAAGGAAGGTTCAAACAGAGAAAGTAGTGCTAGGATAAGGCACATTATCCAAAGCAGTTTCCATAACTACCATAAACCTAAGGGAAAAAAAACAATAAAATAAAAACCAAGCCAGTATTTAGAAACTTGACTTAAAGACATTTAGGAATAAGACAAAAGTCCCTGGAAAGGGATTTATTTTTTCTTTTGTTCTGGTGGGATATTGAAAGCTTATATAGGAGATTGTGAAGTAGTGTTGAAGTGTTGTTATCTCGGCAGATATTTACATGTATGTAAACAAACTCAAAGGCAGCTCTGGAGTGATTTCTCCTTGTTCCTGTTCTCCTGGCTGCAGGAAGTCCAGCTGCTCACCCGGGGCTGTCAGAACTGTGCATCCCCACTTCCATGGGTAGCAGCCTCGGGGAAATAAGATATATTGGGACTGAGCAGCTGTAAAACTTGGACTTGAAACCTCAGGCTCCTCCTGCAGCGTAAACTATGCAATTCACAGGAGATAGGTAGACACTAATGAGACAAGAACTATTAGCTTTAGTACTTTTTACAATTAATTTTAGGCATGGCCCCAAATGCAGTTTCGAAGCCAGTAGCTGATTGATCATGACATGTGACCCCGAAGGAAAGTCTCCCTTTGGCCCATGCCCTCCCTTCTCCCTTCTGAAGAAGAAGCAGTTATTCCAAAATCAAGAACTTTCATGGATGGAAACAATTTTCTTGGAGCCTGGGGAGAGTTATTTAATATCTTTGCAGAAACTGGGACATCTCTGTCCTGTTTAGTGAATGTCAGAGAAGAAAGTAATCATCTGAGATGTTTGACATTACCCCGTCGTGATTGACGGGGACACAGCCGGCTGATAGATGAGCCTCTCTGTCCCTCCAGCTCCAGAATTCTGTGAAATTGTTCATCAAAGAGTGGGTTTTCTCTGTGAACTTGGAAGTGATAAAATGGGGTTTTCTGGGTGTGAGTCTGGTGCGTGTGCAGATGTGTGTGTGTGGGTGTCTATGTTGTTTTCGCCCTTTTGAAAATCAATTATGAGGCTGCTGTAGTTAAGTCCAGTCAAAAGAGCTTTCCATATGTCAGCTGAGTACCCACAGCATTGCTAGTTAGGATGAAGCCATCAAGGTGTATTAATTTCATCTTCCCTTTGGGGGTTCTGGCCATGGAAACTGCTTCAGCTTTTCATGCAAGCTTTTAATAAGCGTAGAAGTAAAAGCAAGGAGACAGCTAATTTGATCATTCCATTATTTGCTCAGCTTCACAAGACAGGTGAAACCAAGGATGCAGGGCTCGGAGTGTCCCAAAGAAAACTGAACCATTTCACCACTTCATGGAGCAAGGGAGAGAGAGAGAGAGAGAAAGAGGGAGAGGAGAAGGAGAGGGAGAGGGAGAGGGTGAGGGAGAGGGAGAG
>PVJS01049212.1:0-14743 GCA_004027185.1 Glis glis | reverse complement strand
CAGGTTCTGGTCAGGACTCCGGATCCTGGGGACTCTGCCGAGTGTGAATCGAACTGCTGCTCGCTTTTGTCGCTGCTGCTCCGCAGTGCTGGTTTTAGAAGGAGCTCCCTGGCTTTGTTGATGGTCTGCAAAAGCCGCAACGCCAGTAGCCGTTGGCGCGGTTTGACCAAGATGGCGCCGCTGCCGCTTCTGCCTACACAGCAGTTCGGGTCCGTGTCGCGCGTGGAGCGAGTCTCTGTTCGGCTTCTCTGCTACTATTCTGCTGCTGTTGGGTTCACAGCAGGTCGCTGGCATCTCCATTGGTCTTGTGTAGAAGCCACAAGGCTGGTGGCCGCCGGTAAAGTCCTGCCGAGGTGGCGCCGCTGCAGCTGCTTCAGCCGCTGTCGCTGCTGCCGTTTGGTCTGTCAAGTGTGTTGGAGCCGCTGCTCGCTTTAGTCTCTGCTGACCTGCAGCTGCTGAACTTCACATGAGTCCCTGGCTTCTCTGCCGGCGGCGCGTGGAAGCCGCAATGCCGGTAGCGGCCGGCGCGGTCCGGCCAAGATGGCGCCCTCAGCATGATTTGAAAGTCCTGGATTACCTAGTCCCAACTGTTTTTATCATTATAATTTTCTTCTAGTTCTTTCATTGTCTCATTTTTATTCTTCTTCAGTCTTTCATTTATTGTAGTTTCCAATACTCTACATACTTTGCTTTCTGTGAGTATTTGTAAGTGCTGGGTATTTTGTGAGTTGAAATATCTTTTGATCTACTTTAATTTTTTTTTTTTTTTTTGCCAGATTAGCACTTATCTTGAATAGTTGAAGAAAATATATATTTTTGTGGATATGCTTTTCTGAACCTCAGAATAAATAAGACACCCCTATTCCATGTTTTTATAACACCAAATACATAGGTTTGTCAGAAAGTGTCACAATCTATCTATATGATCAATATTTGTATTTCACCTCCATTGGAATATAAGTTACTTAAAGAATAGGTCATATTTTATTGATGTTCATATCTCCCATTATCTAGAATAATCCTTACTATATGCAACTGATGAGCATTTTAACTCAAATATATAATTGAACAATCTTTCACAACTTGTTTAATGTTTTTATGAGTTTATACGTACATCATTAACCAAATATACTCTTAGGTTAGACCATACTTCTCATTACTTATATACAGATTTCTAAGAGCAACGTGAGAAAAAAGAAAATATGAAGGCTAATATAGAGCTAGATATTGAAGAGCGATATAAAAAATACAGTATGCTTTTTTTCTTTTGCCATTCCTCTGAAGTCAAATGAAAATCAGATTAGACACACTATGACATTTGAACTTACCTTAAGGGAAATGATGGCCTTCATCCATTGTGCATCCACAGAAACCTTGACTTTATCCTGAACAAAATATGAGGATATTTCTATAACTATATTGCAAAGTAGGCTCATATTCTTTCCCTATTGCCTGAAGTAATTATTATATCCTGACCAAATTAAATGACTTTTAAATTCTTTCCTACTCTAAGATTCAGTGGTTCTGTGGAGCCAAAGGAAACTTCTGTCACTTCCTGATAACATGGATGTTATAAACATGAAATTACTGATTCAGAAGGGAATACTACATCATTTAATTTTTAAAATTTTATTTCAGGAAAAAGATTCTTAAGTAGAGAAGCCTTAACAATTCTCTACAAGTTATGTAGTCCTATTAACTCACAAATGGACAAATGAAAAATGTTAATAGCCTAGAGAATCCACGACAAGAATAATATCTTGAATTTAAAGTTTCTTTCTTCAGTGAATTTTTGTGACCACCTTTCAAAACACTCGATCTATGGACTTCTAATGGAAATGCAGAAAGACCTTTAAATATAAGAGCCAGAAGAGATACTGCTGCACTACAAAAGGAATCTTTTTCCAACAAAAGGCTGAATATATAAATCATTGTTATGAAAAATACCTTTCTTCTTAGTTATATTCATTCTGCAAATCATAAACTCATTCTTGCTGGCAAAAAAATGGCTTGGATTCGATTTTAATGTTGATTTTTTTTCATGCTTCCCCTCATTCTACATCTGTTCTGACTCTTCCTTTCAATCATTTCCTTTGTGATCGCTTAGCTTCATGCTTCCTATATTTTTGTTAGACGAAAATGTAATGTACTCAAGGTTTATATTGGCAGACCCATGCAGCTAGTCATCTCTGAAGCTGGCTTTCATCTCAAATGGGCAAGGCAGGGGTGTGTGTTGGGGGGAGTTGCTGAAGAGGGGAAAAGCAGGCGGCAGAAAATGGAGGCAGAGGGGAAGAAAAACCCATTTATATTTCTGAAGTGGCTAATGTTCCTTGTTGCACAAGTTATTCTAAAAGAGAATACCTCTTTTCAGATGAGTACTAGCAGCTGTGCCATCTGCAGAGCAAGATACCTGTTTCAAATCACACAGCTTGGATTATTTTTAATGGTGTGATATCTGTTGCCTGTTCACTTATATTCAATAAAGTATCCTCAAGTCTGCTGGATTCATTAGCTCCCATTTTCTCTGTTTTTGGCTCACCTTGTGTTCTGCTGTTGACAAATAACTAATGGGCCTTGGGGAGGCATCTGGTCAGAAAATCTTTCCTGTCTGATGCTCTTTAGATTCTGCCAAGTTGTTTGGTCATCAGATCATCCAATGGGGGGGGAGGATTAAATCTTCTCTTACAGTTTTATTTTCAATATAATAGGTCCATCGTAAAATATAATAAATGACTCTGTATCGAGGGTTAGAGAAAAGACTTTATTTTTATTCTTTGCATTTTATGAATCTTCTTGAATTTCCAGGGATTGCCTAAGCAATAGAATATCAAATTCTACCTGTTTATGTGAGCAGTAATTATATATTCTGGGTGGCAGAAAGCACTCGGCGGGGCTCTGAGGAAGTCGGTTAGTCATTTCATCATTCTAAGCAGCGTTGATCTTGCTGACTGCACAGAGCACTAATAGAACAAGTTAATGGAATTTATTCTGTCACAAATGCTGCCAGTTAAAAAAGATGATTGCCATGTTTGGAAAACCAGGCTCTCTAATGTCTTCCCAAAGATATATAGAAATATTAAATCTGTTATCTTCCATAGAGGAAATACATAAATATTGCCTTCCTAATATGAGTACAGGTGGATTTTATTATTTCAAAGTAGAAATTGCAGAAGTTTGGGGTAATTTTTGGTGACAAAACCTATAGGAAAATATTGCTGCTTCCTTTCATTAGTGAAAGGTATAGTCTACCCCACCCACCTACCACCGAAAGCCAAATTATCCTAACTAGAGAGATGAGAATCTCATATTCTATGAGCTGAATACAAACCAAATTGTGCTGTTTAATAAGGAACTTGCAGCCTTGGATTGATGTTGATAAAGATGTAAAAACCAAATGTTGTTTTCTAAGCTGCAAAATTGCATGTTATTCATGCTAAAATATGAAGCTGATTACAAGATTCAATGGTGATCAGACTGAATTAATAGTAGTCCCATAACAAACCTTCGTTTTCTCAATAGTCCTGACAATTCAAGTAAATAAAAATTGAGAGGATGTACCAGTTCAGAAAATGAATTTAGCATTTTACTTAGTGCCTAAAATATTTCTTCATCTGATCAATAAAACTACCTAATTAAAATATTCTTTTATGGACTTGAAGGTTTTTGAAAGGATATGGATTCCCACTTACATGGTCTAATTATTAGATGAAGCTAATCAAGAACGAAAGATATATGTAGTTGTTTGTTGTCAGTATAGAACAAAGAAACTAATTGTGATTTACACCATATGTCACTATTTTAATTTAACACTTCCCTCAGTAAGCCTAGAGTCTTGGCTTTCTTCCATGGGTGCGAAAAACTAGTAGAAATTGTTTTCTGAAGACAAAGTCCCAAATTTACAATTCTTTTTTAAAATTCCCTGCTATTTCAACTTATACCACTTAAAAATAACTACAAATGCGAATATGCTTTTTATTCATAAATTATGTAAATGCATTCCCTTATGAACAATATATACCTTTAGATACATGTACAATTTTAAAGGTTTAAATGGAATCTTTATAAAATATTTTGCTGAAAATCCAGGCTTAGAACTGGACCTATTTAAGATTTAGAAGCACTCATCATATGAAGGTAATTTCATTACCACAATGTGGTGTTTTCTAATCATCCTTCAACATACTAATTTGTGGGCTGTTCTCCTCTTGTCTCCAACTCGATATAGATTAAATTTTAGATTCATCAGTTTAGAGAACAACATTTAAATAATTCATTTCTTAAATGAGGTATAGATTAAGGACAATGATAATGGATTTACATTTGGAGTCTATGTAACCTGTTAATACAACTAAAAAAATAAACATATTGCTTCCACTTCCAGGTATGATGCAACATTTCAACAGAAGAATAAACCTCAAAAAAACAACTTTAAACGGCAAATCGTTTATAGTTATTCTTCAAACATCAATAGAGAGCAACCAAATTAGCAAGAAGTTAGCATCGAGGGACTAAAGATTTCAACATGAAATAAGATGTTGTGGTGAGTTTGACATTATCCATTGCTTTCTTCTCAGATATTATTGATTTCTATGCCAAACTATATGTGAGGATAACAAAGTAAAAAGAAAAAAAAATCAGAGACTAAGGAAAATGATAAAATTCTCATCAGTCTCACAGAAGTGGGAGTTAAAATTTGAAATTTAGGGCCAGGAAAAGGAATACTAGTCAATATCTCAGGCTTTTAATAGAGACCCCTAAAATGCTGTATTTAAAAAACCCTAAAAATAGAGGAAAGAAAAAGTATTTACAAACACAAACACAACCTTAAATAATCTCATCATCTAATTTTATTAAGACAATGTGACTCTTCTTTAACTTCTCAAAATTTAATTCCTGTATGAAGCAAAATAATACCATTAGCTACCTCCACAAAGATTTTAATAATAATGTCTGAATTTTAATTAAATATAAACAAGTATGCTAGGAGACATGAACAAATGATCGAAATATAGAAAAATAGATTTAAGCTGGGCATGGTGGCGCACGCTTGTAATCCCAGTACTTGGGAGGCTGAGACTGGAGGATCTGGGTTCGCGGCCAGCCTCAGCTACTTAGTGGGGCCCTCCACAACTTTGTGAGACCCGGTTTCAAAATAAAGTATAAAAAATAGGGCCAGGGGTGTAGCTTGGAGGTAGAACGCCTCTGGGTTCAATCCCCGGTACCGCAAAAAAAAAAAAAAAGAATTGTAGAAGAGAATCCAACTCAAAATAAAGCCCAGTTATTTCACCTGACTTGCTAGCTTCAGGGACTAGATGTGCGTTTCTGGCCCGCACCAGCTCTGCTGCCCTGTTGGCAGTACCGGTACTTCCCATTGTGCCATTTGACTGTAGGGTAAACTGTAGCACTGGAAACCAGACTTCCTTTTCAATCTTGACCCAAATATGTCACCATTCCTAGTTGGCATATGGCATTCATTGGAATTTTTTATGAAATATAGTAGAACCACTTTGTGTTTTCTTTCATTTTTAGTTATGTACAGTGATATAAGCAAAGTAATAGCTGGGAAAATATATGTATTAGGCATGTGTGTGTATTTAACAAAAGGCCTATATGCAGGATATATAAACAGCTCCAAGATCTCAATATTAAAAATAATAAATAATAGAATGGACAAAATTATTTATTTTTATTTTTAATTTACCAGTAAAATTTGTATAAATATTTATGATGTAAAACATGACGTTCTGATATATGTATACATTGTGGAATAGTTAAATCAATCTATTTAACACAAGGAATACTTCACAACACTTTTTTGAGTTGAGAATACCTAATATCTACTCTTAGCACTTTTCAAATTTATAATAAATTGTTCTTAATTGTAATCACTGTGAAGTACAATAGATCTCTTGAACTCATTTTTCTGATTGAAATTTTGAGGCCTCTCATAAACGTTTCCCCATTCCCTATACCTCACAGTCTGCCTCTCATAACTACTATTTAGCTTTCTGTTCTTATGAGTTAGCCTTTTTTAAACTTCATATAATATCAACTTCCAATAATAAGGACACCGATGGACACAAATGTATAAATCAAATAATAAAAGAATAGATAAACCTAGAATAACAGTGAAAAATTTAACATTTTACTCTCAAAAGAACCAGCAGATAAAAATAACAAAGAATGAAAAGGTTTGAACAAATATACTTATCCTAATTGACATACACGAAACAGTACACACAAATACAAAATGAACATTCTTTTTGAATGGAGAAGGAATATTTATCAAAATTGGTCAGATGCTTGTTTAGGAAGCAAGGCTCAACACACTTCAATAAAAAGCACTCTTGCAATGTAAATTTTTAAACTTTAAGTTAATTATACTAAAGCCAATAATAAAAGGTAAAGAAAATCCACATGTTTAGAAATAATACATTTCTTGGCAATACATGTGTCAAATACAAAAATCACAATAAAAATTGGAAAATATTAGCCGGGCGTGGTGGTGCACGCTTGTAATCCCAGTACTTAGGAGGCCACCATGTCCGGCTGAAAATTTAAAAAAGGGCATAACTCTTCAGAAGCAATTTTATCAATTTTACTCAGAAACTTATGAGCCTGTATTATCCCATATCTACTAAATATGTTTTTTTAATAAAAAAATTTTAAACTGGTGAATTATCTCAAATATTTAAAGGAATAAAGCAGAAAATATATGAAAAGCTTGATGAATTCAGAAAAATTTCACAAAATTAAAGATATTTTAAATAAAAAGTATAAAGACTGTGAGAAAATTAAAAGTGATTGAACTGTCCTCACTCTTTGTAATTGGTATTATAATATGCAATATGACTGCAACCAATCTCTTGGTTAATATTGAAATATTTGAAGATAACTCCTAGATATCAGCAGTGACTTGGACTTGTGTTCTACTCCCACACTCTCAAACATTCTACATTTACCAGAAAAATGAGGTAAGTAAAATAAATAACACTATAAAAATTGAAAATGAATTAAAATATTAACATATAGAGTGGCATAAAATAGTAAATATAATAGTAAATATATTTAATATATTAATATATAAATATAATAATAAATATAATTTACATATAATAGTAAATATAATAGTGGCTTATAATACCAAAATAGTATGTTTTGACATAAGAACAGTCAAATAAATCTATGAAGGGGAATCACTCAATAATATAGTCATTTGAGTTGTGAAGGTGACATAGCAGTATGGTGCATAAAGCACCATTCAGTCAATGGAGCTGTGATAGATCACTGGATCACTGGATATTTCTGTGGGAAAAAAATAGATAATTGGGAAAAAGAAACCTTTACAACTATATCAACTGCAGATGGATTATAAACCCAAATTAGAAAGTTAAAAAAATAAACCTTCAATAGCACATTAGAATGCATCTTTATGACCTTGTGATATTTAAAGATATATTAAATACAACCAAAATGTCACTAATAATAAAAGAAAGGTTTATACACTGAAATTCATTAAAATTAAAACTTTGGTTCATAGAAAGATTCTCCAGGAGATTTTACTATTCTATAATGTTTTCCTACTATTTCCACTACACATTGATGTAGTCCAATAAGAAATACAAGAATACATCTCTGCTCAGAATATAAATCAAGTGAGAAATATACTATAGCAGATGACAAATAAAAATCAAAATATCATCTTTATTATGGAACTAATTATTTTAGAAAGTAATTATGTGTAAAACCAAATTGGCTTCCTACTATTGAATTCCAGGGTTAGACAGACATACAACCAGCAGTAATGGACTGAGTGGGAAATCCTTGGTTCTTCTGTAAAGGGCTAGAAGTCCTTCTGGACAAGCAGAGAAGGGGCCCTGGTATTTAATTTCATTTATATTCATTTATTTATTTATTTATTTATTTACTTACTTATTTACTTACTTACTTACTTACTTACTTACTTACTTATTTACTTACTTACTTACTTACTTACTTACTTACTTACTTACTTACTTACTTATTGTGTGTGGTACTGGGGATTGAGCCCAGGTGCATTCTACCGCCGCACTACACCCCTAGCCCTATTTTATTTTTTTATTATTGAAACAGGGTCTCACTAGTTTGATGAGAGTCTCACTACTTGCTGAGACTGTCCTTGAACCTGCAATCCTTCTGTCTCAGCCTCCCAAGTACTGGGATTACAAGAGTGCACCACCATGCCTGGCTGAAGGGTCCCTTTTGATAAAGTCTCTCAGGAGCAAAGGCTTAGTCCTACATGACTGGTTTCTTCTTCCAAACTTGCTATTTGCATGTAAATTTAGTTTTTCAATTAGTAGAAGGACAAAGAGGTGCCAAGAGTATTTCACTAATGAATGTCTTTCTACTTGGAAGAAAAGAGGCAGGAAGAAAGAGGGATAAGTTCTACTCCAACAATTCAACCAGAATTTGTCAATGTATACTTGTATGCATGGACATGTAGAGCATTATTCATCCTTCATAACTTAAAGTACTCCAAACACTTTTAGTCACCAGAGCAACTCAGACTCATGGACAAAACAAAACTTAACTCACACTTGATTGACCCCCACATTGACTTTGATCACTAGCATGGTGCTACCTTGGTTATTTGGAAAACAAAGATGGCTAGATGAAAGGATGACATCTAGCTTTTGCTTGGTGTGTGTTGTATGTGTGTGGGTGAGTTGGGGAGACAGTGGTAGGGTAGAGGTAGTGATGGGTGAGGAAATGTTCCCAAGAAAAGATCTTAGGAATTCACATGCAAAAAGTAGCAACTTGTTTTAATTTGGTTTGGGTTCTAGTATTTGTAGAAAAGTTTAAGTTTAAACAGGAAAATGTACCCTGCAGATTAGTTTAGTGTTTTGTTTTTCTTAAAAAAAAAAACAGCCTTTGAGAGGTCCATCTTTAATCAGTTTTTTGAATGTACATATATGAGTAATTTATAATCTGAGTATGAATCATTTTTATGCAAATGATAATTAGAAAATTTTGGAAGGTGTTTTATACTATTTTAAGATAATGCAGTAAGAATAGGATTTTAGAGATGGAAGAAATATGCTTCTATTTTTGAAGGCTATAATAGAAGTGTTTTATTTCAATGATATATGATCATAATAAGAACACAGACATATATAAATCATAGAAAAAAACATGTTAGAATATCTTACTTCCCCTAAATTTCCCTTATTAATATTTGTTGAATTTAATTTCTGCTATTTCTTTTTTTTTGGGGGGGGCATACCAGGGATTGAACCCAGGGGCATTCTACCTCTGAGCTACACCCCCAGCCCTATTTTTTATTCTTTATTTTGAAACAGGGTCTCACTAAGTTGCAGAGGCCTCACTAAGTAGCTGAGGCTGGCTGCGAACCCTGATCCTCCCATCTCCGCCCCCCAAGTACTGGGATTACAAGCGTGCGCCACCACCATGCCCGGCTTGCCATTTCTTATATAAAAACATTCATTTAGGAAAGGAGATTTCTGTGATTTTCTGACAATTGTACTACTAAACCTGTTATCTTATAAAATGTATTAATTTTTAAAAAATTCAACAATTCAACAATTACCACCCCTAGAATATAAGAAAAGGAATTATTGAATCTAAGTTAAATGTTTATCCATCCACACACAAATTTAAACCATGGTATTTAGAAATAGCCTTTCTAAAATTAAGAAAACTAGTGAAATTGATGTCAGTATTGTGTATCTTTTAACTACATATTTCAACTTATAATTATCAGCTCTTTTCTTTGTAAACTAGGGAAATGCTCACAGCCTCATTTGATCCCTCTGTTTCTCCTTTGTTAATTTACCTTCTATTCTATTAAACATACTTCCAAGCATTTTAAGCCTTACTTTATAATTGAATTTCTTCAGTGGGTCATTTTAGGAGTCATTTAAGCACAGCTTCTCCATTCCTGAGCTATTTTAGATAATCCTTTAGTGGCTGGACTCTTTCCATTATTCCCTCATTTCATATCACCTGAATCCTTCCTTCCCTCAACACCCCAGCCCTCCTCCAGTACTTCTTTATTTTTTTTTTGATTTGTGTTTGTGGTACTGGGGATTGAACCCAGGAGCATTCTACCTCTGAGCTACACCTCCAGCCCTATTTCATTTTTATTTTGAAACAGGGTCTCACTAGGTTGATGAGAGTCTCACTACTTACTGAGGCCATCTTGAATATGTGATCCTCCTGTCTCAGCCTCCCAAGTACACCCAGTACTTCTGCTTTTTTATTTTAATTTTTGTGTGTGTGTGCATATTAAGAAAATTTCCTTTGCTTTTCCTTTATTTCTGAGTATGGAGTGAGCACCTACAAATGATCGAGATTTATTTTTCTACCTTTTACTACTAATATTTTTTATGAAATAACATATCATGATTGTTTTTCACCTGGTTTTAAGTAGTTTTTAATTAAAAGTTTTTTAAACATTTTTTATTCTTGAAATTCAATAGCTCGGAATAGTCTTAGTCACTTTATTGATGCTTTTTTCTCCTTGGAGAATGATTTTCAATTTTATACTAGAAAATTTAAGCTATATTTCCTTTTAATTTCAGGCAAGATGAACATCCTTTATTCCACGCTCTGATCAGGATCATTAATGAAACATTTTCTTGGTCTCCACTTTTCCTCCCTTCATGTCTGTCATCTCCTCATGACAACCCATTCTCTCTGTGGTGACACGGTCAGTCATATTTGCTTTATTTTGATGACATCGAATGTTGCTTTCATCCCTGTAATATTTCCAGTTCCATCTTTCTGGTCTCCTCTCATTCCTTTTTCTTATCATTACTTCCTCAAACCTCTTTTTCTCTTATCTGAGCGATTAGCTTGTTTTGTAAGGTCATATTTTCCGTAATTCTTTTGAGACTAAGGAGAACTATTTGTTTGAACACTCGCATATGACTTCCCCTGTTCTCTCAACTAATTTATTACTGTTCTTCAAAGGCCTTTTGCTTAAGACACTTTTCCCATTTCTTGTATTATCGATACATGTCTCATTCACTAATTATTTTAGAGGAGACGGTGAATTGATGAAGAATTAAATGGAAAAATAAGAAGCAAAGGATGAATGAACTTTGGGCTGTAACTTTAATTTGGGCTTGTCGCCTTGGCCACTTTTGCTCTTTGCCCAGGGTACCTGGGGCTGATCAGTTTCTGTGGTGAAGGTGTAAATGCAGCTCTCAAAGACACACCTTTGGACCTATTGCCCTGCCTCTGCATGTTGGATTCTGTTTGGTTCTTTTAGCTGCAAAGCAAGATTATTGAAAAACAAAGAGTTTGAGCATAAGCTATCTTTTAGAGCTACTTCTGCTGTGCTGTGACAATCTGACAATCTGCTGGCTCATCACAGAGAAGGGGTTCAAATTCACATCCACTTGACTCATGTCAGAATGCTTTTCCACCATTTTTTTGTCTTAGATTTCAAAATTCATTGAAAGTAGAACAGAAAACTTTAGTTAATAAAGACATTTGGAAAATGGAATATTGTAGTCAATTATATTTCAGTTTATGTAAGACAAACAGGAAGCACTTCAATTTTAAAATGTATTCTTGAAAACACTTTTAAAATGTATTAGCCAACTCCTTGACCTTCTTGGAACATTATGCAAAAGATAAATGATTCTTCTTCAGAGGTTTGATGGTTGTTTGGAATCTCATGAATTTAGGTGTGACTCTCAGTATTGCATAAAGTAAATAGAGGTATCTGTGACTAAGTAGTAGAATATTCTATCTTCTATAAGTTTCCAAAAACTAGTGTTCATTTATAATATTACACTTTTTAATACAGATCTGTTTCCTGTGGAAATAGAGGGAGAAAAAATATATATGGTAAGTAACTATTCATATAAGGGCATATATTTATAGGGTAATATCTATTATATATCAATTTATATATTATACATTTATATACAAACACTTCTGGGTTTACCATGGGATTATGTCCCAATAAACCCTTCACAAGTTGAAAATATCACAAGTCAAAAATACATTTAATACACCTAGCCTTCCAAACATCATTGTTTAGCAATTCAGTACACTAGAGAGTGCTGCTTTTTCCCTATTGATCAAGTGGCTGAATCAGAGCTATGAGTTACTGCTGCTGGCCAGCATCACAAGAGATTATCATGCTGCATCTTACTAGCCTGAGAAAAGATCAGAATTGAAAGTTGAAGTACAACATTTCTGCTGCATTATCACAAATCAGAAAAATCATAAATTGAATCATCATAAATACAGGATTTTCTATGCTGTGATATATAAAGTATAAATACATTTACTAAGTACATATACTTATAATTTTATTTATATTATCTTTCATCAGTTTTTTAAGATAATATATTTTATTTTTTTCTCCTCCTGGATTTTAAAGTAATAAACTAAGGCAATAGGATAACAATGAGCTGAATCCGTTGATGTTGAATATTAGGCAATAGTCATAATTATTAGGTAAATAGGTATGGAAAACTACAATGTAAAGAAAGCCGTATCTTCTACACCATGTATTTTTACTAATACACTCTATGAAATATCTAAAATATACTTGCATGAAAACTTTTAAGGTTCCTTTTTGACACAAGAACTATCTGGATAAATTGTGGAAATTGAACAAGTTATAGCGTAGGATTTTATGGCTAGGTATTAAGAAATTGCTGAAATGTTGACTCCATTTCTCATTTTTCCTTCACATATTTGGTAACTCATAAACACAACTTAAATGCGCTCTGACAAACTATGGCTTGCTTGTTTTTTGACAGTATTTCAATTGTTGTCTTTCACGTCCTATTCCTTGATATTTCCATTACCATCCACATTTTAGGTTATTTGATAGCTCAAAGAAAAAAAAAAGGCTAGTAAAAATATCTGAAAACTCCCTCCTGCTCTTATCTTTCCAAATGGAAAGCATGTGCTGAGTAAATGAATTAAAAGAAGATAGGGATAGGGATGCCGAGGCTGCAGTTTAACAGAAGCCATTGATCTTTACAAATTAGACTGACAACACAGATCCATTAAAGTCCACAGTAGAATGAAAAAAATTCCTTTCTTTTGGCCTTTCTTTTATCGCCACTGCTCCTGAATCAGATTTTTCTCTTCCATGCTCTCCTGTCCTTCAGAAGAGACACAAAATGCTGAGGAGGAAATGGCTTTACAAAGCTCTTTCAAGCTCATTTGAGAAATGAGTCTGATTCTGAACATTAATATTTGGTACCTACGTGAATAACAATAAACTTGGGATATCATTGATTATGTCATGGAGAAGAATGAAGATAGAAAAAGAGGCAGTTGCTCGTGTTAAGGCAGCGCTGCCAGTTCAACAAAACCTGGGATGCCTTAAAACAGGACACTCCCTACCTGTTTCTTATGGGACTTACTGCAACATTTATCACTTCCTACATTTCATGGTTATTATTTGTTTACTTGTATTTTGCTCTTACTTAAAGATAAGCTTCTTAAGTTTAGTAACAACATTTTTCTTTTCATGGTATTGGGGATTGAACCCAGGGGCATTCTACCTCTGAGCTCCACTCCCAGCCTTAATATTATTATTATTATTATTATTATTATTATCATTATTATTACTATTATAGAAACAGGTCTTGCTAAGTTACCACGTGCTCCTGGCCTCAAACATGCGATCCTCCTATCTCAGCCTTCCAAGTACTGGAATTATATCTATGTACCATTGTGCCCAGCAACAAGATCATTCTTAAAGGTAGAAGCCAGATCATTTTAGGGTTCCCTACTCAAAAAAGACCAAGCCAGCTGGGTGAGGTAGTGCACGCCTATAATCCCAGTATATGGGACACTGAGACATGAGGAAAGAGGATCACAGGCTCACGGACAGCCTCAGCAACGTAGCAAGACTCTCAGCAACCTAGCAAAATCCAGTTGTGAAAATATTATTTTTTTTTAAAAAAGGGATGGGGGTATGGCTCAGAGGTAGAATCCTCAGCATCACAAGAAAAAGAAAAAGAAAAAAAAACACCAAAAGACCAAGCCATAATACCCATAGTACCATCATTTGCTTAGCCATTTGAGACATATTTATTATATGCTTGAGAGAAGGCAAGAATGCTTACTAGCATAGCTAATTACTGAATTACTTGGATAAGTAATAAAAATGGAGTAATGAAGGTAATTGAATGTGATATAAATTAAAACACAGAGATAAGGTCTGCTTTGCAAATGCTACTTCATCTTCTAGTTCCTGCAGACAAAGGAGAAAATCTTTCTAACCCTGTGCCACCCAAACTTTATTTTTCATCTCTCAATCACAGCACTTAAATGACTGTGTTATAATCCATCTTATCTTCGAAGCTAAACCACAAGCTCTTATATGCAGGAATCTTGTCTTATTCATGTTTATATTCTCAGTATCCATTTTAGTGTTTGCCAAAGGTAGATGGTCAGATGCAAGTGTGTGTGTGTGTGTGTGTGTGTGTGTGTGTGTGTGTAAGTTCATACATATATTTATTTACATATGCTGAAAATTTTAGGCAGTTTCCAAATTGATTAACCTGACCATATAACAAATAAATAAAGGAAGAGCCGGGTGTGGTGGCGCACGCTTGTAATCCCAGTACTTTGGGAGGTGGAGACCGGAGGATCCGGGTTCGAGGCTAGCCTCAGCTTGCTCTCTCTCTCTCTCTCTCTCTCTGTCTACTTAGTGAGGCCCTCTGCAACTTTGTGAGACCCGGTTTCAAAATAAAGTATAAAA
>PVJS01049211.1:0-14741 GCA_004027185.1 Glis glis | reverse complement strand
TTTTTTTTTTTTTTGCGGATCTGGGGATTGAACCCAGGGGCATTCTACCTCCAAGCTACTCTCCCAGCCCTATTTTTTATTCTTAATTTTGAAACAGGGTCTCACTAAGTTGCGGAGGGCCTCACTAAGTAGCTGAGGCTGGCTGCGAACCCGGATCCTCTGGTCTCCGCCTCCCAAGTGTTGGGAGCCATTTTTTTGGTTTCAATCCTCACTCCCCGTTTCAGAGACCGATCAACTTTGCCGGCGGGCTCCAATACCCAAGTACTGGGATTACAAGCGTGCGCCACCACGCCTGGCTTATTCTTTATTTTGAAACAGTCTCACTACATTGTTAAGGACCTCGCTAAATCCCAGAGTCTGATCTCCAATCCTCCTATCTCAGCTTCTCAAGTACTGGGATTACAGGCATGCGCCACCATGCCCAGCCTCAGCTCACACTTTTTGAATGTGAAGACTAATGTCCTTAGAGAAATATGGGATATGGGGTATGGGTGAATGAGGAAGACCTGGGTCAGGCACCTCTCTCTGCTACTTAACGGCCATGTGACCTTGTATAAATGATTAACCTTCCTCAGCCCCCCTCTTCTGTAAATACAAGTAGCCATTGGGATGAAATGAGTTGGCATATGTAAAATCCTTGGCCCTTAGTAGGCGCTCAGTAAAGGTGGCTTCTTCCTCCTTCTGCTCAGCCCTCTTCCTGTTCTCCCGCACACCGTGGGGTCCACTTCTCACATCGCTCCATCTCCAGGAGCCGCTGTGCCAGCAGCTATCATCCTCTGTTGTCAGTGGTGAGGCACAGACTCAGGTCAAGTATACATACATGTTCAGATCCAGCTGCCAAGATGCACACTGGGCAAGGAAGGAGAGCTTTTTTGAAAACAAAAGCAAATCGTCGCTTTTATTTTTGCAACCATCCAACTCTTGTCATGTTTTGATTTCAGGGCTGCTCCAAGATTCTGGGACAAAAGGCACTATATATAAGCATTATTATGAGACTCAAAGGGGCTCTGAGCAAAACAAAATCCTTTTATTACAAGAGAACTGGAGAGACTTGTTGCCAAATATAGTCACTGCACGGAAAACGCATTTTTCCTCTTCTCCGCACATCGCGGCCGTCACCACCATGCTGTAGCTAAACGCGTACCCTACGGATCATCTATTAGAAGATGCTCTCAGTGGTAATGATGAGCAATTCTTGCAGTTACTGTGTGCCAGGTGTGGTTCTAAGAAGTTTGTATCTCATTCGATCTTCCTGGAAACTCTGGGAGGTAAGGTACCATTATTAGCCCATTTTAGAGGTGAGGAAATTGAGTCTTGGAGAACTTGGGTAACTTGCCCAAAGCCATGCAGCCAACAAGGAGTGGAGCCAGAATTTGAACTCAGCTGTGTGATATCAGTGATTATGGTCTTCCTCTGTGTCAGAGGGAATATGGGGTTGCCCAGCAAAGAAGGGCACGTGCTCCCTGATCTTCAGAAACCATCTGGTGTCAGCCGGGCGTGGTGGCGCATGCTTGTAATCCCAGTACTTGGGAGGCTGAGACCGGAGGATCTGGGTTTGAGGCCAGCCTCAGCTACTTAGTGAGGCCCTCCGCAACTTAGTGGGACCCTGTTTCAAAATAAAAAGAAATATAGGGCTGGGTGTGTAGCTCGGAGGTAGAATGCCGCTGGGTTCAATTCCCAGTACCGCAAAAAAAAAAAAAAAGAAAGAAAGAAACCATCTGGTGTCATCTGGTCACCAAGGTGAATGTCAAACGAAGGTGCAACTGTAACTATCCTAGTGGGCAGGGGTAGGAGAACCTTAGGGAGCCAAGGTTCTTTGGGAAGACAGGCTTCAGGGCTACAGTTGCTCATTTGAGTTTCCATGCCTCCCTCCCCACTTCCCCGTCAGCTTCATGGAGCCTGTGGTTTCCTCCCGGTTGAGGTAAAAAGGGCATTCTAGCTCTGTGCCTCAGAGGAGGAATGCCACCAGAAAGGGACCAAGAGGGCAGCCCTAAGCTTTGAGATTTTTTTTCTTTTTTTTTTTTTTCAGTACCACAGATTGATCCCAGGGGCATTCTATCTCTGAGCTACACCCCCAGCCCTATTTTTTTTAATTCTTTATTTTGAAACAGGGTCTCACTAAGTTGTAGAGGGCCTCACTAAGTAGCTGAGGCTGGCCATGAACTCTGATCCTTTTGTCTCAGCCTCCCAAGTACTGGGATTACAAGCGTGCACCACCACGCCCGGCTAGATTTGAGATTTTAAAATACACTTTTGAAACTCATGACAGAAGCCACAGAATTCAGATCGTCTTGAGTTTCAAACGATCATGTGTCAGAGCACTGAAGGTCAAAGTCTAGGAGGCAAGGTCGCAGCACGGTGGAACTTTCAGAAGTCGCTGTCCTGACCAGCACTGGATGGTTCCTTGGGAGTGGGGGAGGGGAACAGGGAAGAGAAAGGGTGCCCACGCTAATGTCACCGAGAGCAAGTCCCAGACAGTGCTGCAGATAGAACCCCATATGGGACACCTGTGATGTGTCTCAGACTATGAGGTCCAGCCTTGTCTCCTGGACTCTAGGCCACTCTCTCTCTCCCTTGGGAACTGGTTCTGCAGAAATATGGGATAAATCATGCCACTGCCCCCCCCCCATTATTCACATGCTAAAGTCCTGATCCTCAGTACCCCAGAAGGTGGCTGTAGCTAAAGACAGAGCCTTTGAAGACATGATTAAGTTAAATAAGGTCACACAAGTGGGCCCTAATCCAACATGACTAGTATCCTTAAAAGAAGAGATTAGGGCCGGGTATGGTGGCACATGCTTGTAATCCCAGTGCTTGGGAGGCTGAGACGGTAGGAGTGCAGGTTCATAGTCAGCCTCAGCAATTTATAAGTTACCCAGCCTAGGGTAATTTGTTATAGTAATAGACAATAGGTGGATGCAGCTAGTTAGTGACAGGGATTTTATACCTGAGACTGGTTAACTCCAAAGCCATGATCATTCCACCCTGCCTACTAAAACTGGAGAAGTGGGCATTTTTCTTTCTCGTTCTTTCTGCACAAATGTCTCTGGCTAATACCTTGAGAGAATGAATAATTAGCAAGTTGATAAATTATACTCACTTGGAGCGAACAAGCCAATTGTTATTTTGCCTCTCACAGGTGTGGCCTGATTGCAGGCCATTAGTGACCATTAATAAAAGAAACCCAGGCTGCAATTCACAAGTACGTTTGAATTTCCCAGGACTTGCATTTCACACCAGGGAGCTGAGCTCAGCCAATATTTTCATAAGCCGACACCTGCAATAGAAGCATAAGGCACGACTTAACTGAGGTAACATTTATCTTTGGGAATTTAAATATAAACCAAAGGATAATTTGTGAACCTGATCACTCTTTCCTCTGACTGTCATTAGTCCCGGCTTAACATAGAGAGCAGTCTCAGGCGTTTTGAAAATCTGTTAAGCAGCTTTAAGAGGCTTCAGGACATATTGCAGTGTCTTTCGGTACCTCCGTTGGTTTCGCTTGAAGTTGATTCATTTACTATTAAACAAATGTTTACTGAGCACCTACTATGCCCTGGGAGCTGTGCCAGGCTCTCGGGGTAGGGATGAACAAGGCAAGATTGCTGTCCATAAGAGGCCATGCTGTGGGAGGTGGATGTACATAGAGAGCTATAGGACAGAGGGGTGGACACGTTATGAGGGAATTGCTGTCCCCACCCTCCAGTTTCTGCGAGGAAAATTCCATTCTACACTGCAGAGGAAGATACTGGAAAGGAATCCCAGTGCCTTTCCACTCACTCCTGCCGGTGGGGAGAAGGAACCCGCTTCATCTTGGTAAGATGAAGAGAAAGGACCCGGCACGCGGCTGCACACGGTCCTCACTCTGCTTCCCGTGAAGATGCGAGCGGAGATGAGATGCAGGGGGGTGAGCGATGCGGGCACTGGGACGTAGCACGTCAAGTCACTACAATGGACCCTCTGATGACACGTCAGGAGAGTGACCCTAGATCACCAAGCCACACAGTGCCGAGCAGGTGGACACCCTGAAAGGAGAGGATTCGGGCCCTGGGTGGGGCAGAGCAGGGCGGCTATGGATTTCATCACGGTATGAAGAACAGCCCACAGTTTAAAACGTACACATTGTTTATTTCTGAAATTCTCCACCTAATATTTGCAGACAGTGGCTGAGCACAGGGAACTGAGACCTGAGAAAGCTAAAGCATGGCCGGGCGCGGTGGCGCACGCTTGTCATCCGAGTACCTGGGAGGCTGAGACCGGAGGATCCGGGTTCGCAGCCAGCCTCAGCTACTTAGTGAGGCCCTCAGCAACTTAGTGAGACCCTGTTTCAAAATAAAGAATAAAAAAATAAAAAAAAATAAAAAATTTTAAAAAATAGGGCTGGGGGTGTAGCCCGGAGGTAGAATGCCCCTGGGTTCAATCCCCGGTACTGCAAAAAAAAAAAAAAAAAAAAAAAAAAAGAAAGCTAAACCATGAATATGGGAACGACCGCCTTCAATTAATCACCAGCCACACTCTGACCCTCTCTACTGAGGGCGTCTGCTTCCTTTGCACTCCGCAGCACTCTAGCGAAGGCCCCTGATGGCCGCGCCTCGTGTCACCGATGACCAGGCCACGTGTCGCTGACTGCCATGCCCACTGCTCAGTTCTCACCGTTCTGAGCCTGTAGGACCTCTTGCTATGTCGACCATTCTGTGCTTCTTAAAGCTCTTTCCTCTCTTGGCCTCTACCACGACGCTGCCCTCGTCTCTTTCCCTCTCTGAAAGCTCCTTTGTGGTGTCTTTTCCTAACCTGTCTTTTTTAGCTCCAAATTCTAAGTCTTCAATGTTCTTTCTTGGTACCAGGAATTGAACCCAGGCAAGTTCTACCTATGAGCTGCATCCCAAGCCCCTTTTAGTTTTTGATTTTGAAACAGGGTCTCTCTAAGTTGCTGAAGGTCTTGCTAAGATGCCAAGGCTGGCCTTCAAAGTTGCGATCCTCCTGACTCAGCTTCCCAAGTACTGGGAGTAGAGGTGTGCACCACCTTGCCCAACTTTGGGGTTCTTTGTGTTTGTATCTTTCTATTGAAACCTACAAAAAATTCAGAGGATGGAGACAAGACTTGGGGAGTCATCTGTGCTGGAAACGGGTACGGGTCACCTATGAGGCTAGACAAGCTAACCTGAGGAGTACCTGTAGGTAATGAGAAATCAATCGAGATCCAGAGGTCTTAGAGAACACCAAGCGGGATTAAGACAAACAACAACAAACAAACAATGAAACCAGTCAGGCAGATCATACTCAAACTGCAGAAAACGGAGGACAAGCAAGAACTCTTGAACGACTCCAGAAGAACGCACCTTACCCACAGAGAAGCAAACACGAGAATCGCATCCAACTTCTATTCTGAAACCTTGCAAGAAAGAAAGCAGGGTGAGCCGGGCAGGCATGGTGGCACAGGCCTGTAATCCCAGTACTTAGGAGGCTGAGACAGGAGGATCGCAGGTTCGCAGCCAGCCTCAGCAAGTAGTGAGATTCTCATCAACCTAGTGAGCCCATTTCAAACGCAATATAGAATTCTGTATCCTGTGAAATTATTATTTAAAAAGAGGAAATTTATTGACAATAAACCTGCCTTGCAAATCAGAGATGCAGTGTTGTGAAGTAGCCACACAACTGTAATCCCAGTACTTGGGAGGCTGAAACAGGAGGATGGCAGGTTTGAGGCCAGCCTCAGCAACTTAGTGAGACCCTGTTTCAAAATAAAATGAAATAAAATAGGAAAAAAATAGTAAAAGTTCTTCAGAGAGAAAGTAAATTACATAGGTCAGAATTTTTCCCTATATTTTTAATTCTTTATTTTGAAACAGGGTCTCACTGAGTTGCAGAGGGCCTCACTAAGTGGCTGAGGCTGGCTGCGAACCTGGATCCTCCGGTCTCTGCCTCCCAAGTACTGGGATTACAAGCGTGCGCCACCGCGCCCGGCTACCAGAAACTTAAACCTATATAAAGAAAAGAAGGATATTAGAGAAGGAATAAATGAAGGAAAAATTAAAACACTGAAAGAAAGAGAAAAGGAAAGAGGCAGGAAGGAAGGGAAGGAGAAAGAAAGAAAACCAAAGAGTTCTGGAGATGATGGCGGAGATGCTCATGACCCATGTTTATTTTTTACTTTTCCGCTGAGGACACTGCCCAGTCTGCCTGCCACTGGGTGGTTGGGTCTTGAGAGGAAAGTCACAAATGCATCATCCTGAGGAGTCTGCAAGAGCAGCTGTAAACTGTGGGAGAGGGACACCCCAGATTGGAGGGAGTCACAAAGGGCATTCCTAAATCCTCCAGATAAACACCCCTGAAATCCTTGAGTGATTAATGAACTGCGTGTGCAAGAGCAAGACTTCAGGAGCCTAAGGGGGAGAGAAGGGGGAAGACTGGAAGACCCCAGCCCAGCTTTCTGCTGCTGCTCACTGCCGGAGAGACCGAGCCTGCAGTTTGAGTTGGAGGAGCTTACTGAGCATTGCAGGCTGTCCCTTGAAATTCAAGAAAAGACCATGACCTCAGAGGAGGCTACATTCAAATTCTACAACACAGAGATGCAGTGATGTGCTGGGTATAGTGGTGCACGCTTGTAATCCCAGTACTTGGGAGGCTGAGACCGGAGGATCCGGGTTCGCGGCCAGCCTCAGCTACTTAGTGAGGCCTCCGCAACTTAGTGAGACCCTGTTTCAAAATAATGAATAAAAAATAGGGCTGGGGGTGTAGCTTGGAGATAGAATACCCCCGGGTTCAATCCCTGGTACCAAAAAAAAAAAAAGAGATGCTATGATGTGAGTAGCTCATCTTAGGCACAGGTGTAGGACTGGGATCCAAACCCAACTCAACAGCTTCTCTCTCTCTCAGCACCACGTTCTTCCTTTAAAACATCACCAAATACAACATCCAAATGTATTCAGTTGTTTGTCCTCAGCACTAGACTGAAGATTCACAGGGAAGGGTCCTTGCACAGTGCCGGGCACACAAGTCCACACCCACTAAATATTTGTTGAATGAATAAATGAATAGTTTGGTATGGCTCACTAACTGAAGCCTGAGTGTGTCTAATATATCATTATCCTTTCTATTAGTAAAAAACATATCATTAAAAACGCATTCCTGCCATATGATTTCACCCCCTTGTGATCCTGGAGTGAATTAAATCACCAATAATCACTCTGGTTTGTAGCCGGGTTTATTTGTACATATCTGTTACCGACTATTTTTAAGCACGATCAGGAATTTCTAAGTGTGATATGAATGACTCAGTATTTTGATTAATCAGCTCAGTAGGGAGAATTTCCATGGGTAATCAGACTGAACATCAAGATAGCTCACATGCTGAGAATGAAGGCGGGAGGGGAAAGAGGGAGAGAGAAAGAGGGAGATAAGGATTCCTTTGTAGCCCGAAAGACATTTTTGAGTCTGTAAAGTTTCTGCTTTATCCTAAAGTGCAGGGAGAAGTTGATTCCTGCGGCAGCTGCAACCAACTGCCACAAACTTGGTGACCTATATCAGGAGTCCTCTCACAGCTCTGGGGGAATTGGGTGCCAGTGGAGCTGTGCTCCCTGAAAAGTTCTATGGGAGAAGGCTTCCTGCCTCCCCCATTTCTGTCGCTCCTGGTATTCCTCAGTGTTGATCAGCATCACTCTAATTGCCTCTGTCTTTACCTGGCCTTCTTCCTTGTGTGTCTCAACCTTCTTTCTCTTTTAAGGAGACCAGTCATCAGACTCAGGGTCCACTCTAAATCTAGGGTGAGCTCATTTCAAGATTTGTAATTACATAGCCAGGCGTGGTGGCACACGCTTGTAATCCCAGTACTTGGGAAGCTGAGACAGGAGGATCTGGGTTCACGACCAGCCTCAGCTACTTAGTGGGACCCTCTGCAACTTAGCGAGACCCTGTTTCCAAATAAAGAATGAAAAATAGGGCTGGGGGTGTAGCTTGGATGTAGAATGCCCCTGGGTTCGTCCCTAGTACCGCAAGAAAAAAAAAGGTTCATAATTACATCCATAATGACCTTGCTTTCAAATAAAATCATATTCCCAGAGACTTGGAATTAGAACTTGGATGTTCCAGGTGTGGTGGCACACACCTCTAATCCCAGTACTTGGGAGGCTGAGATAGGAGGATCGCAGGTTCGAGGCCAGCCTCAGCAGCTTAGCAAGACTCTCAGCAACTTAGTGAGACCCTGTTTCAAAAATTAAAAAATAGGGCTGGGGATGTAGCTCAGAGGTAGAATACCCCTGGGTTCAATCCCCAGTACCAAAAAGAAAAGAGGTAAGAACTTGGACATGTCTTTTGAGGGGGACACTCCAAACCCTCTCCAGCAGCAAGGGTGAATGTTGCTGCCGTAATTTCCTCTCATGGGACTGAAGAGAGGAGACTTGCTGCAGACACTTCCCCCCACCCCCAGATGCTGCTGGGCACACCTCCTGCTGCTACCTGTTCTCTCCAGTCGGAGCCTGCTCCAGTCCAAGCTACTGTGCAAGGTCTCCCCTCTGCAGAGAAGGAAACAGAGGCCCACAAAGGTTAAACTGACTGCTCAAGGTCACACACATGGAGGAGTCAAGATGTGAGCCCAGGTATGTCTTCTCCAAACCCAGAGTTGTGACCATCCCGCACTGCCGGAAACACTCCCATCATTACAGAGCCACTGTATTCTCCAAATTCATTTGTTAAAATACAAACACTGCCTGCGAGAGGTTACCCAAACCTTCCTCGAAACCCACGCTATAGAAGAGTGTATTAGGTCACCTTCTAGAACAAGAGAGACTCAGGGGTATACAAGTGGTATATAAGTGGGTATATAAGTGGGAGGGGCAATAAGGTCATGCTTTGATATGAAGGTAAATTTACAAATTGAGAAACTGATGCCTATGGAGGTTAAGTGACTTGACCAAGCACACACAGCAAATTGGTATCATAATCAGAAATCAGAGTGGGGCCGGGCGTGGTGGCGCATGCTTATAATCCCAGCACTTTGGGAGGCAGAAACCGGAGGATCCAGGTTCGCGGCCAGCCTCAGCGCTCTCTCTCTCTCTCTCTCTCTCTCTCTCTCTCTCTCTCTGCTTAGTGAGGCCCTCCGCAACTTTGTGAGACCCGGTTTCAAAATAAAGTATAAAAAAATAGGGCCGGGGGTGTAGCGCGGAGGTAGAACGCCCCTGGGTTCAATCCCCAGTACTGAAAAAAAAAAAAGAAAGAAATCAGAGTGGGGCATCCTCACTCTGCCTGAGGTGACTGGGAAGACATCAGCCAACTTGAACTACATTGGCCATGCCAACAGAAGCAAGTTTAAATAGCAAAGTGTCAGCCAGACTGTCAAGAGACTTCCTTGGGTCCACCCTTCCCAAGAGGCCGCCATGGCTGCACAGTTCAGAGGAACATTAAAGAGCATGGGGTTGAGTGTAAGAGGCCTGCTACCAAGGACTCAGGTGACCTGGGGCAAGTCACTTCCCCTCCCCCAGCCTCAGTTTCCTCAACTCTAAGCAGAGAGGATGGATTTAATAACTTCAAAAGTGCCTCTAGCCAGGTGTGGTGACACACACCTGTAATCCTAGAACTTGGGAGGCTAAGACAGGAGGATTTCAGGTTTGAAGCCAGCCTCAGCCACTTAGCAAGACCCTCAGCAACTTAGCAAGACCTTGTTTCAAAAATAAAAAAAGGGCTGTGGGGTTAACTTGGAGGTAGAATGCCCCTGGGTTCAAGCCCCCCCAACTCACCCCACCAAAAAAATAAAGGGCCTCACTAAGCATTTGTAGTTCATAAACTTCTAGAGCTTGTACAGCCTCAAGGCCTAGATGGGCATCTGTTGAAGGTAGCTCAAGCCCCAGATGGACATCTGTTGTCTCCTTTTCTGGCATCTTCACCCGCTTCCTCATGAGTAGCATCCCACTATTTCAATGGAGACCCATCATCCCTGACTCTGACCTTGTAATCGAAAGGGGCTGACCACTCTGGCTCTAGAGTGAGCATGTGACCCAGGGCCAGCCAATCAGTATGCTGATTGGTTCAGGGATAGACATGTGATCCCATCTGAGCCAATGAGAGTCAATCCAGGGGCTTTCGTTGAAAATATGGGGAGAAAGAAGTCTTCTTGCTGCCGGCTTTGCAAAGCAGTGGAATTCCGGTATGTGAGGGAAGGCTGGAGGGCAGCGGAAGGGGAGCCTGGCAGACTGTAGTTTCCAGAGCAGAGAGAAACCAAATCCTGGTGACCGTGACCGTGCTGGAGCCCCTGCATGCAGCCTGGCTTACACTCAGAGCGCTCCTGCGCCTGAGAATTTTAGTTCCATGAGCCCTAAGCTATTATAGCCTTTTCCCCCTTTTTACTTAAGCCACTTTAAGTTATCACTTCAACTAAAAGTTTCCTTGATTGATACAAAAGCCCTTATTTTAAAGATGAGGAAATGGAAACGCAAAGTGGAAACAGCTTTTTCCCTATAATCTGACAGCAGGAAACACCTAAACTCATCCAGTACAATTCCCACTGCTTACAGATAAAGAAACTCGTGTCCACGGACGAGAAACGACTTGTTAGGTATACCCAACACACACACACACACACACACACACACACACACACACAGACGCACGCAGGCACACACATACAGCGGTGTGAGCCGTCTTATTACAATACTGAGAAACTCTGTTTATCATCAAACATTTCATACATCCTATTACCCGTGAGAGAATTATTATCTAGGCTGGGGCTATGAAAATGCTTTTGCCCATAATGGAATTTTACTCTGGAAGTGTATTTTGGTATTAAAAGGTTCCACTTTATAATGTCGATGGTTCAATCTGTGATCTAAAAGGCACTTAAACGCTTTAAACAAGAGGCATAAAAAGCTTTTACTGCAAAAACCTTTCTGGATCTACCAATTTTGCCATTGATCCTTTTTCCCAGAAGGCTGCTCTGGAAGCAGTCCAGGCAGTAGCAAATCCCACGGCAGGCTGGGTCTCCGGTGGGTGAGTGAGATGTACTTCAGAGGGCCCTACTTTCCATGTGTCCACTTGTAGGTGCGTAAACATTCTGAACCAACGACGGCAGACTTCTTCAAGCACACGACTCTAAGCAAAGACGCTTGAGCCATCCAGAAAGCCAAAGCTAGGTTCCAACTTCCTTCATTACTCCTAGTGTGTAGATCACCTCATCTATAAAATAGTTCAATAATACCAGCTCTGAGTGTTCCTGTGAGGGCTAGTTAATTACAGTTGCTAAGATTCCTGATACATATGGGTGCTCAGGGAACATAGATTCCCTGTACTTGGTTGTTACAAATATTGATTGACTACCAATTGATTGCTATTATTAATTATTGTATGAAATACACATAAAAATGACTATACCTACATATAAAATTGCTGATGTGTGACTTAGATAGTTAGAATAGGGCCCAAGGGATATCTCACCCAACCGACCACAGGAAGACGTCACTGCGAGATATGCAGAAAGGGGTGTAGCTGGACTGAGCACACCTTATCAGAGGGTCACAGAAGAACCCAGGCTCAAGAAGAGTATAAACACCCCAGCTGAAGCTCAGACAATGAGGCACTCTCCAAGTCACGGGGACTCCATGTTGGTCCATGTGGCCTCCCATCGTGTGAACAAGGCTCTGCACCCCCGCTGTGTACAAGCCTGGGGACCCCAATGGCGACCAAACCCCCTGTCTGTCCTGACTGGATGAGGCTGAATGCTGACTCGGCCAGCTCTGCTGGTAGCTGTCAGGCAATTCCTCGTTCTTGGTCCCAGAACAACAGAGGCAGACAGACCTAAGCCTGGATACTCCATCCCCACTCCACGAAGAGACCTGGGGACACCCTGAGGCTGGAAGTGGACCTGCTGGATGGACTGCTGGAAGGAAGGGTGAGAACCCCCCTGCAAAGGCCCATAGTTAGAGTTTGCTGCAATGCAATAAATGGCTCCAGCCGGAACCTAAGTATCAAGTCTGTCATATGTTGCACCTTCGGTGGGATTCCTAGGAATTCTCACTGGAAATACTGGTTAGCAAGCTTCTTCACTAACTGAGGGATTCAGGCCCCATCGAGAGTAGTGAGCGGTATAGTAGGAAGAAGCCTACACTTAGAGCCGGAGACCACTGACCTCTCAGCTGTAGACAGGTCAGTTCATTCACTACTGTAAGCCTCCATTCCCTCCTTCTAAAGGGGCACTTGAGTATGTCACAGAGCTGTCACTGTCACTCATGTTGGCTACCTGCAACTTTGATTCCGTGTGACCTTTCAGCTCAGTCACCTGCTCTTATTGTTTTGGATCAGGACTGTCCCCCATATCTTATGTGTTACAGTTCCCAGTGTGGCAAGGTCCAGGGGCGAGGCCTCAGGCAATGATTGGATCATGAAGTCTATGACCTCCTTAGTGGATACGTCCATTTGATGGATTCATGCATTGGTAGTTGGATGGACTCCTGGGAGGTGGGACCTAGTTGGAGGAAGTAGGTCACTGGGGACGTGCTCTGGATGGGTTTATCTTCTCCCTAGCCCCTTGCCCTCTGTCTCTCTGCTTCCAGGCTGCCATGAGCGGAGCAGCTTTCTTCTGCCATGCCCTTCTGTCATTATGTTTCTGCCTTGGAGCCAGATCACCAGGGACTGAATCCTCTGAAACTGTGAGCCAAATAAATCTTTTCTCCTCTAAGTTGTTCTTGACAGGTATTTTGGTCACAGCAACAAAAAACTGACTAACACACCTGCCACAGGAAAGAGGATGTGATCAGCAGCCCTTGCTCATTGACCTACTCTGCCAATAACTAGGGACCAGGGACATTTGGTGCTCTGCCTAGTCAGTAGGGGTTATGACAGGTGTATCCCATGAAAGGATCTGAGAGCAAAGCAGCAATGAAAAGCAAGAGTGATCAAACAACATTCCCCAAAAAGTGCACCATGATCTGGGTGTGGTGGCGCACGCTTGAAATCCCAGTACTTGGGAAGCTGAGACCGGAGAATACAGGTTCGCGGCCAGCCTCAGCTACTTATTAAGGCCCTCCGCAACTTAATGAGACCCTGTTTCCAAATAAAGAAATAAAATAGGGCTGGGGGTGGAGCTCAGAGGTAGAATGCCCCTGGGTTCAATCCCCAGTGCCAAAAAAAAAATTTAAAAATAAAATAAAATAAGCCGGGCATGGTGGCACACACTTGTAATCCCAGTACTTGGGAGTTGGAGACCGGAGGATCCGGGTTCGCAGCCAGCCTCAGCTACTTAGTGAGGCCCTCCACAATTTCGTGAGACCCGGTTTCAAAATAAAGTAAAAAAAATAGGGCCGGGGGTGTAGCTCAGAGGTAAAATGCCCCTGGCTTCAATCCCCGGTACTGCAAAAAATAAAATAAAATAAAATAATAAAATAAAATAAAAATAAAAAGTGCACCATGGACCAGTGATCCTACCAGTGTTCCAAAGTGAAATAAACATGGAAACATGGTATTCTGTACTTTGTACAAGGAGATTCCCAGCCCTACCAACGTATTTAAGTCCTACAGTCAAAGGGGAAAAATTAATCTTGTTTAATCTGAGACTTTCCAAATATATTTCACCATAGGACATCTTTCCCCAAGCAACATCTATCACTATTCCACAGCACTAAAGGAAGGCAGAGCATACTTGAGGGAGCAGGGATCTGAGATTCCAGAAGCGCAAATGGAATTTCTGAGCAATGTCTTACCTTTGCTATTATTACCAAGACCTCATACACTTCCATGCGGGTATTCCAATAATACGCCATTCCTGAGGCCACACCGCTCGTTGTACCCTCAGCATTCCTTCATGCACGCCTGCAGTCCTCATTCATCAAATGCCATCGCTTCCATGTACTCCCCTAGGCAAAGAGAACCCATGTGAAAATATGACTCCTGACTCCTGGATACGAGGAATTTATTGTCTGAAAGAGAAGATAGATGTGTGAACACAAGACAAAAAAGTCCGTAGATACGTGTAGAGGTTGGGTGGGGTGTGAAGAAGGCTTCTTTGAAAGATGGATTGTTGCCCTGGGAAACAGGGAAGGCAGGAGACAGTGGAAGTGGCACATGTAAAGGCCCAGAAAGAAAACAGAGGATTTCTGGAATTACAAGAAATTAAATCAGAATGGAGAGAAAAGAATAAGGGGAGAGGAGTAGAGAGGTAAGTAGGGGCCAGGTCATGAAGAATTTCCTGAGGCACTAATGCCAGGGGACATCAGAGGCCATTGAAGAGCTGAATGTGTGTGAGTTGGAGAGTGTGGGGGTGTGGAGGGTGTGGAGGACTGTGGGTGCACGCGCCCACACATGCCATGGTGTGAGGTGGGGATGACATGGCTAGGTTTGTGGTTAAGAGCAGCATTGCCTGGGGAAAAGCCAGCACAGGTGGGAAGCAGGAAGGGGAGAGGAACCTGTGCGCCCTCGGGCTTTTTTTTTTTTAATGAACTTTTTATTCTAGAACAGATTCAGGTGTAGAGAAAAGTTGCAAAGACAGAGCGTTGCCATGTGCCCCACACCCCCGCCTTAACATCCTAACAGTAGAGCCGGGCGTGGTGGCGCACGCTTGTAATCCCAGTACTTTGGGAGGCAAGACCAGAGGATCCGGGTTCGTGGCAAGCCTCAGCTCTTTCTCTCTCTCTCTTTCTCTCTCTCTCTCTCTCTCTCTCCCTGTCTCTCTCTCTCTCTCTCTCCCTAGTGAGGCCCTCCGCAACTTCATGAGACCCAGTTTCAAAATAAAGTATAAAAAAAATAGGGCCGGGGGTGTAGCG